>JAPYZR010000032.1:0-71657 GCA_030522945.1 Trichopria nigra | reverse complement strand
TTTTCTTATAAAAAATTCTGAAAGTAAGAAATTCAGAAATCGAAACGTGACCAAATTCAATACTTCGTGCCTACCTACGGTGCGGGTCGAAGTAATATGTAGTAGTATCGAGAAAGAAGTGTTGGCATTCTTTGTAAATATTGCGTTTTATTCAAAATACCCATTGTATTGCCTTTATCTGCTTTAATAGGACAAGAATATTTATTTCTGTTTCCAGAAATTCATTTAACTGTTGTTTGTTTTGATGGTGTATAACTATTAGTATTATTAATATTTTGAATATTTAACGTTTTTAAATTTTGAATACAATAAGATTGTCGAATTTATACTTTTATTATCAGTAATAATCATCCCATTTTCATCTAATTTGTTAACTCATCTTCTATACTAGCAATAAAATTATGTAAAGGACATTTTTTAAGGTGATAATAGGAAGAGAATGATTGAAACCCAAAGCAAAGATGTGTGTAATATTATTAGGCTAAAATTTTTTTAACCATGTATCGTTTATATATAAGGTATTTTTGTATCATGTTCTTTATCCATTGTAAAATGTTAAGTTCAACATAAATGAATAAAAATCAACATAAAGTCCAATTAATATCACATTTCTATTTAACTAACAATGAGTGAATATAACTAGTGAAGAAATCCCCAAGAATTTCCAAATTCACGCTGCTATAATAAAATATTGCATATCATATGTGGTATATATGTGTGGTATTTACGGCAGAATTGATGGAATTTAAAAACTCGATTGATACTTCACTCCAAACAAATCAAGATCTTTTTTTTTTTATAAAATGAAAATCGATAATTTTTTAATAATTAATAATGAGAGTAATGATAATATCAAGCATTTAAACAATCATTTCAATAAGTGAACATCCCTATTGGGACGTCATGAGTCAGTAGATTACGTTCAGACCTCTGTGTATACCTGCGATTACGAAAGTTTACACAGTTGGTCAAACTAGATTACCCTAATTATCCCGACAATCATCGAATACCTGTCGGCGAAAATCTACTGGACCCTCCAATATAGTAAAGAGTAACGTTCCCCGAATTCAATGATCATTAATCCACTTTCAAGAGTTATAATGATTGAATTCTGCGTATCGTTTAAATTAAAAAGTCGAATAAATCGAAAAGATCACTTCATATCAAAGAATTGATACAAATCCTCAAGTATTGTTTGCACGAATAAATTAGAATACAAATAATATAGAACAAAGAATTAAAAGACTGTATCGAACGTTAAAACAAAATGTATAATGTCGAATAATTCGAAAAATCCATATTAATTGATACGTAATTACACAGATTGAATGATTTGGAGAAGAAAAGGAAAACATTTAAATGAAACAAAATAAAAGCCAATCACTTCCTTCGTACTTTTAAGCTGTTATAATTGACAGCTGTAGTATCAAGTTCACCGAAAGCGTATCGAGTTCGCAATCGAGACTTTCGGCAGAGGAAAACCATCATTGCAAGCACCCCCTAAGGCTCGTCCTTAAACACTTCTCGTAAACAGCCCTTAATCTGTTATTACTTAAGCACATTGTGGGGAAATGCCGCTATGATGATCCTCACATTCGAGCAATTACATGGAATAGAGCGTAAAATGTTTGTCTCTCTCGTTGTTTTTACCGGACATCAATATTTGAGGGTATATTTACACTGATTAAACCCCCTTTTCAATTATTTATATTGCAAATATTTTCTTATCGTCCGGCAATGGACTAATTTTTCTTAATTCGTGATCACCAAATAGATTGAAACGATAGACGAGCTTTTTCGTTTCTCTTATTACTATTCAAACCGATTCTATTTGATTCTATTCAATTCAATACACTGAAGTAGCTTACAACTAATAGAATAGTAGGAAATAAATTATCCAAACTTTCTTTCTAATCGATTCTATTCGATTCTATTCGATTCGGTACATTTAGGTTGTATTCAACATAGATAATGAAAGTTTACTGAATCGTACTGAGAAATCATTCAAATTGAACGTCATTACTTTATTACGGTAGTACACTTAATTCAATGCATTCTATTAGTTTCAATCCCTGTGAATGAAAACTTATTATAAATCGAATTGTGATATCGATATTTAAAAATTATACATCTTTGTTTACATTGCCGTATCTATCATCGATATTTAATTCGATTCAATACGGTTCAATTCGGTTCTATACAATTTAGTACATTTAGGTAAGTTACAGCCTTAAAACATATTGAATAGTATTGGAAAATACATTTTTTGAAAAAAATGGTTCAAACATTATCTTTCCATTGACAGATTGAACGTCATTAATTTAATTCGATACTATTCGATCCAATACGGTCCGTTAGTTTCAACTCATCAGTCACTGATAACGAATTAAATCGAATTGTGAAGTCAATAAATGTCAACAAGTAAATACTTCACCTTCCAATTTTAGATTGGGATCGTCGATTATTTAATTCGTTTCTATTCCATGCTATTCCATTTAATATCTGCTTTAGAGTAGTTATCAATTTATTCAAGAAAACAGAGACGTATTAAATCGTATAAACAGTTGTCTTTCCACTTACGAATTGAAAGTAATTATTTTAATTCGATTCTATTCGATTCAATGCGCTCTATTGTCTTCAATCTCTGTAAGCGAAAACTGTAATTAAATTTTAACATCGACATTTACAAATTAAACGCCTTTACATTCATGCTATTGATCGTCGATTATTCAATTCAATTCGATTCAATTCGATTCTATTCAGTATGGTACATTTAGGTAGTTTTCAACCCTGAAGTCGAAAATGCATTAAATCATATTAGATAATGAATTTTCCTCATTACTTTAATTCGAAACTATTCGATTCAATGCGTTCCATTAGTTTCAATCTCTGTAACTCAAAACGGATTAAATCGAATTGGGGCTTAAATATTTACAAATTACACGCTTTTACATTCCCGCCTTGACCGTCGATTATTTAATTCCATTCTATTCGATTCTATTCGATTCACTACATTCCGGTTGTTATCAAACTTGAAAATGAAATTATATTAAACCGTATTGGGGAAATTAATTTACCAAATGGTTTCCTTTCCATTTTCTGATTTGACCTCGTTGATTTAATTCGATATTATTCGATTCAATATGCATTCTGTATTCTATTAGTTTCAATCACTGTAAACAAAAATGGATAAAGTCTAATTTAGGATACCAACATTTACAAATTATTGGAACCCAGTAAATAAAAAGGGATTCAAAAGGATTTAAAAAAATCCTGTGAATTCGCAAATAAACATCGATCAATCCTATTTAATCCACGGAGATGGATTGGAAATGATATTAATTTCCGGTAATATTATATTTGGATTCGAAGGGATTAAAAAAATCAAAACCGCGAATTTAATTTTGTGACGACGAATGCATTTGAATCCATCTCCAATCCTTTTCAGTTACTGGAAAGTATATTAATTTCCAAATCAACCGTAAATTAAATAATTCGATACTATTCGTTTCAATACGTGCAGGTATTTTATGACCTACAAAGGAAAACATATTGAATCATACATTGGAAAATCAATTGTTCTAATCGTTCTTTTCATCTGACGTGATAATTTCGGCAATTTTAAAGGGTTCGCTTGCCATTTTGACCCTAATTCAAAGGATTTGAAACCTATACGAGTTTATTCTCTCGATTTCAAATTTAAAGTATACACACGGTAAACTATGAAATTGGTCATATCATGTAGGACTTTGTAACGCCGAATCGTCTGAAAAAGTCCGCATACGTATATCGAATCGAAATGTATAGGTTGTCCTTATTAACCACATACCGCGATGCAAATTGGTGCAGAGTACCCCCTGCTACCGTAAAACCCAAGATTTCGGTAAACCCAAAAAACACGGCGGAAACCCCTCACTCGAGCCAATAAGCCCAAAAACTTGAGCCATTTCCACAACATCAACTTGCACCGGGATGATTTCATCGAAATACACGGTTGTTGAAATTATATACGAGGGATTTTTTTCGTAGCCGATCGAAGCCCGTCAGGGTCTCCCCTCGTCCTTGCACCACGAGCCACCCAAAAGGTTCATCGATCGAAAAACATCGCTCGTACACCCCGCAAGCTCCCGGCGAAACCACCCGATCACCACCATCCGAACGATTCGCCAACTCCGATCTTTGAACCCTTGCCCGAAGATTGGATCTGTCTTATCCTTCGATTTCGCCGTTCTTTCTGCGCTTCTCGGTTTTCGACTCAACAAGTGGACCGATGTTTTCATGCAGCGCCGTATACGATTCGGCCGCGTCCGTATATATGCGCGTAACACGCACATGCACGCGCCCGACGTGTATATTCGCGCTACACATCGGCGGCTCGGTTCGCTTTCGAAGGCTCCCGCCTCGCGACGACAAAAACGGGCCCTTCGCGCTAGGGGTTGCTTCCTGCGAGTGTCATGGTGCCCAAAGAAGGGGGCGATGCCGCGGTGCGCGCGGGGTCAACGGGGAGGGCGAGGGAGAGCGCGAAAAGGGGATCGTTGGTCGGCGGAGAAGTTTTCTCTCTCTCCTTAAGGGGGGGAATGCGCGCGCGCCACCAGACAAAGAGCGCACCGTCCCAATGCCTGATTGAGACAAGGATGAAGGGATCGCGAGCGCGATAGCGCAATGAAGGTGAGTCTAGAGCAACGGAGAACGCCCGATGAGACGCCGGCCAGGGAGAAGGGGATCGCGGGAATAGAGGGGCGCAGCGCTCCCCTCTCGGAGCGTCAGTCGCGTCACGTACATCCGAGAAGCAGGGGTCGTCGCTCTTCTTTGTGACGGTTTTCCTCAGGCCGCGCCGGACAGGAATCGATTCGTACCCGCCTCGCCGTCGCAGGGAGAGAAAGACCCGAATTCGCCGGAAAAGCGTCGTCGTCCGTACCGTTCGCGAAAACGTACTCTCGGGTGAGGTCGGACCTCTCACTCTATCCCTCCCTCTCTCTCTGTCTCTCCTTCTATCTCCCTGACTGTCTGTCTCTCTTTCTCGCAACAAAGGGACGCGACAGACGGGACCGTCGGGGCGCTCCGAAACGAACGGCGCGAGGGTGCACCGGAGGAGGTGGAGTAGGAGGGGTTCGCGTGTAAGTGCAGGAAGTTCAGTTTTTCGCGGAGGAGCTCGCGATGATGGGCTCCTTATTCCGCAGGTGTCGCGAATGATGAAAATCGAGGATCGCCGCAGTGTCTCTTGAAAGCGAGGTCGTCTCGTTGACGCTCGTCGCCGCTGAGGACGATGTCGAGAGCCGCCGACGGCCGACGAGAGAAGATTTGATATTGGCAAACGTCCCGAGAGCGAGTCGAGGACCACGACGAGGAGGAGTTCGGGGAGTCGGCGACTACTGCGCGCTCGCCACCACCGAAAAATGCAATCGAACACGATTCTGCGCGAGATCGGCAATACAGAAAAATTGATGGGCAACAACAACAATCTCAACAACAATGGCTCGCCCGGCGCGGAGATAATGTTCCAAATGGAGGACGAGGGCTTGACGCAGCTGGGGAGCGTCTTCCAATCCGCGTACCAGTCGATCGTTGGAGGTGGTCCTCAGGTACAGTGTCTTCTCAGTGTCATTACTTGTTTTTATCCTCGATAGGCTCGTACACAACCCATGATGTCATATGTTGCATCTCGAGCACGAGTGCGTTCGACTTTTCCAATGATCCGGTACTCGTCAATTTTTGTGTCTGTCATTGAAGAGTGTGTTTTGTACTAGCTACTCGAGCTGTCAATAGAGACTATTCTTACAATCGTTATTACCGCACGAAAACAAAATTCACATCTGTCGAGCTGGTACGGTCATCCGCTACGATTACGGTGGAATGCTAATGACCTGAACATTAGGGTCCTCAGGTACCTGCGACTAAACAGACCCGCTTAAGGCACGGGCAGTTGACCTAAGCCTAACATTCGAATGTCAATGCTCGTTTAACACAACGTTGGACGAATGCATTTCGGAGCGTATCAATTTGTACGTGCACAAATTAAAAGTACTATTACTAATTGGACGTTTAATGCATGGACATTTTATCTGCGTCTTTTAAAGCGGTGTCGATACCTTTAAAACCAGTTGATGCTTTGGGGGGGTTTTTCAATAATTGGCACAGTCATGTGCGACATGTTTCTCCAACGGATTTTTCAAATAATCGCTTAAACTTAATGAATTGTCCAGGTATGCACGTGTCCGGTCAAGGATACTGTCATCCCTAACGTAATAGTACTGTAATTTGTCATCGTTCGATTGATAGGTAAAGGTTAAAAAATCGTAACGGCGATGCGTAAGCCCAATTGCTAGGTACGGCACTGGTGGCCCTTCATTTCTCGCGCTTCCATTGAAAAACACATGGACTATTAGTGCATGAAGGCGTTTTATTTTCGCTTGATTATTTACAAATACACTTCAGTTAAAAACACTCAATGAAAAAGCGCCCAGGAAAAAAACAACAAAGCCCGGAAGTTATTGTATACCATTAAAACATTAAACAATACGTCGTTTATGGGTGCATTTACAATTGTTATACGTTGCCTTAGACCCGATTGAAAAAGTCCGTGTCAACTTGACGATCTAAAATCTATCAATCAATGTTCACTGGATAATAATAATATTCTTAACTGTTTACACTTTGTACGTTTTAAAATGTTGATCCGGATTCATGTTCATTGGCCATTAAAAAGAAAAATATTGGACACTAGAGTTACCTTAAACATAAATATAAAAGGTAAATTAAAAACATTAATTCAAAAAAGTAGAGAATTTAGGCGCCCTAAAAATCCGCCCCTATGCGAGCCGTAGCTTATTTTGATTAAGTGCCGGCAATTGCATTTCTCTTAACGAAATGTCCTATTTTTTAAGAGTATGGAGGAAATTCGTATTTCCCTCATGCTATTAAGTAAAGTATCGTTCATTACTCGTGTGGGAAACTGAATTTCTCACACTTGTAACAAAATAAACTGTTTTACAACTCGTATTTCCCGCACCGTGCATTCTGCCGGAAATTTGACGTAAGAATTTCGCAAAGATGAATATTTACGTGTACGAGATTATTCAAATAATAGTTCAAGTCGGAATACAAGCGTAAAAATAAGGGATTAAGACTTCGGCTGCAGCTTAATGAATTTCTAGACGAGTCTTGATATAAACGTTTAAATTTTACATCGAGTCTTTATAATCCGCATTCAGAGATCGAGGGACAGATTATCGCAGTTCAGAAGTTGAAATACAGGACTGAGGAGGCAATTTGAATAAGATATCATTTATCTCTATGGCAAGTTGTAAGACTTTTAAGCCGGCATTCGAGTCGAGACTTAAACTGCAACTTGATCAAGAACTGCTTGTTTTCGGAAGGGCTAGAGTGCGGTATTAGTTAAATTTCAAAAGGACTCGACGAAAATGAATTGTAAACAAAGGGGAAAGTTTGCAATGTCTGGTTTACAATTGAAGCGATTTTGCGAATCAGTTAAAAATATAGGCTTTGATTTATTTAACAACTATTTCGGTATAAATCGCTCTACTTTAGATTACTCTTTCGAGGACGAAAATCACGGAAATATAACGTTTAGATTTGATGACGTATTTCCGTAATGGATTCGTCAATTCTTCTATCGAAATGTCATTTTTTTTATTACTTTCGTAATAAACATGTATTAGGTCCAAAGAACTTGACGCTTCATTAAAATTCATATTCACTGACGTAAAATCGATAATAAATGATGACTACCAAAAATGTTCAGACACGATACATTATCACGCATCTGGTTAATAATAATGTAGATAAAAACAAAAATGATTTTGAAGTACCGGCGGTATACAATGTTGATTGCGAGCTTAAGTTCGTATATATTTTTCGCAGAAAGAGAAGTGTTTTTATTTAATAAATTTAATTTAAAAAATGTACATTCCCCTCATTAGCAACCTGTTGTTGATATTAAAGTATGCTTTATCGTAATTATATTTATAAATAATAATCGATTAACCATTAATTTTTTTTTTTAAACAATTAAACATCGTTGAGCCAACCATACTACAATAGACCCAACTGAACTCATGGTTGACAGTTATAATACGGTTGCTCCAACGATACTTGATGTTTGTATTTATTAAACGTACGTATACATCACATAATTAGGAACGTTGAAAATCATCACGTTTTAAATATTTATTATTGCGTGGTCCTATTATTTATTATTGTGCTGATAATTGATACACTTATCATTCATTTACTTTCGGATTATGTCAATGATGAAATTGAAATTGAAAAACGTACGCTATATTTACCTTTTGTAAAAGCGGATTTAAAAAGGAATTTATAAAACAGCAGTAATAAGTGAGATAACTTGTTGCTACTTCATTCAGTGAAAATATCTTATCAATGTATATTTCCAAGCGTATATAGATTTGATTAATTGCCGCAAAATCCTGTACGTGATAATCGCATACATTATGACACCGAACCTAGATACGACGTTCTAGCGACCGCTCGAAAATCCATGCAGTTTCTATCTCTCAAAATATAATTTCGTCATTAAAAAAAAAAGGACAATTTTATCGATAATTAATACAGACATATCCACGCGTAAATTCATTTCGTATTAAAAAAAAAAGGAATAGATTTCGTGGCTGCTCTACTTTACTGTCATGTGAAACTGATGAAACAATAGACTAATAATAAAAGTCTATATTTCTGCACAAACAAAAAGTAACGCCACATACATTGTTCATGACTAAAACTGATCACATAAATGCGCATAGATTCTAAAAAAATATTTATAATTTCGAATCCTTATATTATCGTGTATTTGTGAATTATATACATGTATGATGTATACAGTCGAGTACAACTGATACTTTTTTGTAGATCCTGAGTGGAATTAACTTCCGATTATACCAGTTAAAATACATCGCTTACATGGAGTACATTTCGATTCTTTACAGTGCTACTGTTTGAGTTTATAGAATATTGTATTTGAAACGCGATCGTTCAACAATTATCATTATTAAAAACAAAAAAAAAATATCATATTTTACTGAAAACTAATTTGGGCATCGTAAAATTTTGTAAATCGAGTGAATCCATAAATACGCCATTTTGAATATGTACATTTTCACTTGTGATTCATGATCGACCACTTCGAACCAAATACCGAGCATCGGTTTCAGTATTATACGAAGAACATTCTTGTAACATTGACCGAAGATAATTTTGATAATAGTTTTGATAACAACAACTTATTTCACTACATTTGGAATCTTGTATCGGAAAATCTTCCATGCGTTCCCAATGTTCAGGTATACAGACCTGCTATACACGTCAAAATTTCGTTACCTAAACAATTTACTTCTTGCCCATGTATATTTTATTCCTGACGTAAAAAATGTACATCCACAAGTACGTGCAATGGACGTAGCCATAAATATATTTTTCAACGAACAAAAACTGGAGAGGCATTAATATCCATACAAGTTTGGACGTACATTATCCGTACGTATCTGGATATATTCGATCCATGGAGGAATGACCGGAAATTGTATCTAAATCGTGGAAGACCAATGATAAGACCAATGATAAGCCCGCAATGGCGCTAATCTAACTTCACCTTACCAAACCTAAGTTGCGACAGCCAGTACTGAATTAATTCAATTAATGAACAATACACATGCAAGTAGAAGTCCAGAGCAAATAGAGATGATGGGACGGATCTCTGGGGGACAGGTGTAATGCATTCACCCAAGTCTGTCTCTCTCACGCTCGTTCGGATAACATCCAAAAGTTGGTCCCATGGTTTAACCTAACCTTTAACCTGCGTTCGATGTTTTAACCTAACCTAACCTAACCAAACCTAAGCTGACCTAACTGCTAAATATCTTACTGTGCGAGACAGCTGCGGATAAGAGCCTCTTAAAATCCATTAAGGAAAATTGTATTTTATTGTCCAGTTTCCGTCTCCAATATGAAAAAAAAATGTCAAATTACGTTAAATGTAATTACGATATAATCGATTGTTAGGTGAGTTTGCTCAGTTTCTAAGAATTACCAAGGCACCGAAACATTATCTTTTTACTTTGGACGTTTTGGGTTACGTCGTTATATTTAAAACTTGTACAATAAAAGTATTAAAGTTCGATAATATATCTTGAAACTGAATATTAATTGCCACGGCGTAAAGCATTTACTTCCAATTAAACACGACTTGTTTTATGCGTCTCACTGTCAATGAAACGGAAAACGAATAGCTCGAACCGCAACGGCTCGAGCGCAGTTCAGACGAGGCGTTTTGTTCATTCGAACAGTAGCGACGTCTGCGGTGTCGCCCCTTTATAAAACTATCGTTTTGTAGGCACATTTTCACACTCCAACACGCGTCACTAAGTACACCACATACCCGCGCGTCCATCAGGACTGTATACAGTGGCGAAAATCGCTGGTTTCTTGCGACATCATTCTCCGGCGATATTCTGTTATACTTTCGAAAGAAAGAACATCGTCATGTGTGGCGCAATGACCGCACATTATTTCCTTTTGTCATTTTGGTTTTCCGAATGCTGCATCTATACACAATTTACGACCTTGAATGACGATGATAATGACGAACTTTTATTTTTGTCATAAACGATGCCTGGCGTCCGATTTCAGTTGTCAGGACATTATCCAACGTTTGAAGTCCCACATGGCAGAAAAAATATTAGACTTCGCTTGAAGATTAGGAATTCTATTTCTTATCACTTGAAAGGGTTAATCGTTTACATAGACTTGATAGCTACCACATCCCTGTGATGTCATCCGTCAGCGTTGTAGAAAGTATATCACGTCTCCTGGATGTAGCTTAAAAGGTTCGAAGCAATGTCAGAAACGCCATGTCATTATTAAAATTGTTAGAGCCCAACGAATTCAGGGTCATGTCTAGAATAAAAGAAACAGAAATACGTTATCAAAAATAGAGCTGACTTCCCCAGACGTATGGCAGCGTCGCATTATACGTAGTTTAATGAAAGGCTCGAGGCTGACCACGTGTTGCCGCAACAATTTATTCAGTGAAACTTGGCATTAGCTATAAGTCTCTTAAAAGCAGCGATCGACTCGGAAAACTATTGTTTATTGTTTATTATTCAAATTAGGGAATCACCAGATTCTAATTTGGGAATCGTGATGCCATATTGTCAAAGTTATAACTCATCTTAGGACATTGTTCAGTGAGCTTGAACCCATTCCCATAATGTAATTATTTCACGTGCAATGAAAGCTCCATACCACGATCAAAGTGTTTCTGAAGATCCATCCCTAAGATACAATTGACGATAATGGACAATAGCTACGACGACTGTAATTTATTTTTGGCCATCACGGTCCAGCATCTTCCTTGTTCCGGCGGTTTCTTTTTTTGGCGACAACCGGTTCCCAAGAACCGTTCGTAAGACAAAAAAAGGGAAGGGGGGGGGGGGTGTTTCGGTGGATTGTTCGCCCTTTTTCGTCGCGAGTTACGTAAAGGGCTGCAATCGATAATCCGCGAAGCGAGATGAGAAAAGCGTCCGTACAGTAAAGCGCGCGAACATTTATACATCCGTTTCTGCGTTCGATGTTCGGGCGAGTGGGCGAGCAAGCGTGCCGGGCATGCTATCGGTTCAATGACGTCAGAATTGCGTCACAAACATGGCCGCCGTCACGCGGGCGGGCACGTTGTGCTCGCTCCATACGCGCCGGCACCCTTCTGCGCGTTTTCGCAACCTGCCTCCCTATATACAATGTGTATCGACTTTAAAAGCAACGAAATACGTGTATCAAACATGTGCGCACGCATACACACACACACGTGCACACATAGAGGCAGATGGATATAGACAAATCAACAGTATTTGATGTTTTCACATAAAAAGACGAGCAACCGTACGATCACATGACGTTACGTTGCTATAATTTCTTAAAGAAAGAAAAGTTTTGTAATAAGAGTTCATTATGGGCGCATATATTGAAATATTCATGTCGTATTTCTTCAAGTATCGCCGAAAATCGGACAATTTTTGCAAGAGTTGCTTATATTTAGGCGGCCATTTTTTCAAGTGAAAGTACAGGGAATGAATAAGTGGAGCTTGTTTTTAATTACGTACTACTTTCGGCGACTATTTTAAGGTAATTGAATCAAACCTGTTTGTACTTTCTCGCTGTATTTACGTAACCGATCATCGTTCTTATCGTTACACCATTGATTTTTAGTTTCTTATCTTAAGTGTTGAAATAAAACATCTAAATAAATTTCCATAAATAATCACCTCCCGAAGTGACATCCACCAGTTGCGGAACACCCAGTACAAGCAAACGTAATAAAAAACACAGTCGAAAATCGTAATTGGATACTTTAATACACGAAACGTCTTAATACGATATAATTCCGTTTTTGTTTACTTTTTTACTGCTTTCCATTTGACATTGACCGTAGGAAAGGACGGAACATTTGGTTCCGGAAATAATTTTGTTTACCTCATTCCATGAAATGAAGATGTCGTGCGCAAACCTTCCCTCCATCTTTATAACACAAATAATAAAATAAATGGAAGTACGCCATTTTTCTAATGATTCATCGAGAGTCAGTAATGTACATTAGGACTTCCTCTATTTTGATTTGTCGAGTCGAGCAATATGGCGGCTGTATAATTTCTCTCTTATCCCTCCCTTGTAATTTTTCTCTTCATCATCGCCACTGGGAGAATGAGAAACCGACACTGTTACCTTCTTCCGGTTTAAATAGAAGAGTGAAATGAATTAAAATTGAGAGTCGTCAACTCTCCGTTTAAATTTTCACTTTTTCACAATTTTCACAACAAATGAGGCATCAACGTTCGCGTTCAAATTCACCTTCTCTTTGTTCCACGTCAGTAGCCACATCTTCACGTCTTCCTTTCGACCTTCCACGTAGTGCTACTTCTTCGAAAGGTGTAAAATATGCATTTATGCAGCAGAATACAGAATTTCACCTAAAATACTCGCAATTGTATTACTTACAATTAATAGATTTTCATTTGCTCCATGAACAATGAGATCTCTCGCACGTTTATTACTATAAGAGTGCATTTTGTTCCAACTTCATTCCCGTATGCAAATCTTATTGTTGTTTTTAAAAAGGATTTAAATGATAATGCAACGCTAAGTCCTGAACCAACGCTGTTGCCTGACCCTCGAGCAGTGCGTGTTATTTTCGGCGATTTAATCCCACGAGACAACAATCCAAACTCTTTATTGACAGGGCGCACTATCCGCCTGAAAAGTAATCGCCACTCTCTTGTGGTCGCAACTACGCAACTGCCGGATTTGGAATTCTTGGTATTTCGAAGAAGAAACACAAACGACCATTTGTTTGGTGTAGATGCCAGGAACAGTCGACACAATATGCACTGCATCACTATCCGCATTACGTTTTAGTTGCGAAACGAGCGTTATGAATACGAGAAATTTATTCGAGGAAGAAGAACGCCTCGTTTGAATTATGCACGTTGATGATTTGCGGCCTGACACTTTTTTTTAATTTTCTATCGTTTAAAAATAAAATATGTCCGTCTCTTTCCGTTGCCTCCACTTGTTGGAGCTTATTCTAGAACTATCAGATTCCTTCTCTACCCTCGTGTCGTTAAGGTGCCACCACACGTGCGCTCACATACCCGCAAGAACTGTAATGCGGTTGTCATCGAACAATACGGTCATTGTTACCTAACAATAAAATATTAATCGACGATTTTCATGGCTAGGTTATGTTCGCGTTTAATTTTTGATCGATTAGTTCCGAACGTGGTCAGTATAGGTAGCCCAGATGTTCTCAAAGATTCTCATGAATCTGTATTCCCTCACGTATCCAGTCGTTCTGAAATATTAACGAAGAATTCTTTTGTCGTAAACGATATTTCCAGCACGACTGAGAAAATGCTAGATTGCGCTAGAAATGAAATCCAATGGCTATACGCGTGGAATGTTGCAAACGAATTTTCAGCGAACAATTCAATTGAAAGTGCACATTCGATTCTTTTTTCCAGCATTACGGTGAATCATCTCCGTATTGTAAACGTTAAATGGAATTTCTATCTAATTTAAAGGCGACTTAGCTAGAAATAATACGATTACGCGTTAGCTTATTCTGTTTGTTAATCTGCTTTGCACACCATTGTTACCCGTACAGAGTCAGACGCGCTGCTGCATCGCCGTACTCGGGCTACATCCCTTTTGCGCGTAACTGTACATTATTTCAGTACAGTCCGCGCTGCTCCAGGATCCTCCCTAACTTATGGACTGGCGGCAGTGACTCTCAGTCTCTGCCGTTTCTCGCATTTCGGCTCGTTTTTCACTTTCACGACTAATTCGATGATTGGTCACGCTTTCAGTTAAAATGCTCGCCTTCGCGTGAAAATTCGTTGCAGCACAAATTACCCTAAAAATTTACCATTTTCTTTGTTCTCGATTCATTGACAGAGTGGATTTTCTGGGTTAAAAACAACGTCTTCGAACTCTTTGAGATTTAAAAATAGAAACCTACATTAACACTCTTACAGTCTATAAGTAAAGAGAAGACCAAGTTCCTTATAGGAACCTATCCCTATATCACCGCAAGAGGGATTGAGCGCATATACTACGACAGTTTGTTACCGCAACAATTGTAATATGGCGGACGGTCAATTTTACAGAATGGGAACCGCTGTTTGGTATTACCATATACACCGGTCAAACTTTCGCGCGTTAATTCTGGCTTGGAACCGACATTCTCCCGTGACGCCCTTCGAAAGCTACTTCGCTGCTTCCATAATTCTATCCCTCAATTTTATCCGTAAGGGTGTACCGTACTTAAGCGTTAATTTCTTTCCTACTGCTCTCTCGTGAAATGACCCGGACAGTTCAGTGCCTTCTCACTCGTTAGTTTTATTTATATATTATCCATCTTTAAACTTGACTGTCTGATATTACGTGTAATAGTCATTGCTTCTAACTGTCAAACTTATTTGAGATGACAGCTGATGAACCCAATTGCATTTTAACACTTAGTTTTTTTTCTGGTGATCGATTAATTCGCACTTGATTAAAGGAAGGTTCATTTTTATAAATACTCGGATACTTGATCGCTATTTCTTTGTCAACACCTGGTAATGAGGAACTTCCCAGTTTCTTTGCTCCAACAGCTACGCCGTCATCCAGTAGATTGACTATTAGGCGTGCAACCATCTGAGAAATTGAGATGCTCCTAATTGATCGCCTAGAACTCAATCGTAGTCTAACTAATTGTCGAGATTTAATCTGCCCGCTGCAAGACCTGCGTGTGCGATTTTACTCGAAATGTGACCTCCATTAGTTGTATTCGTTTGACGTTCCAAAGTGCACGAACGCGACTTACATTTGAGATTTGTTGTTACGTCATCAAAGGGTGCGCGATTGTTTTTGAAATGGAAAGTTTTACCAGATGAACATTCGATTCAATTTTCGTAATTCCTAGACGACTAGTTGATCAATGATCTGATGATGATGTGTGATAACTTGATGGATATCCTACGAATTCGGAAAACAATGACTATATTATAAGTTTATATAACATCGAAAGACGGAGACAATTTGGGACTTTCACCGAATAATTTTGGACCGTCCGATCTAGCCATGGGCCAAGTAGGTGTCAAACATTCTAAACAAATCATACAACTTTACAAACTCATCATGACTTTGATGTTAATAGTAAAAATTCAAGGATGACAGTTTAATATCACTCTACATTTCGAACGTGCAGGAAAGTGTAGGATTATTACCGAATACCTCCCGAATTCGACATGCGACTTCGGCAGTTTCGACTCCCGTCACTTTCATATGTGGCGAATTGCATGACCGGTTGATACGTATACATAAGACACTGACCCACAAACGATGCGATACATGCATCTGCCAGGCGCGTAGGTATCAAGCGATGCTTGCGACAGTTCAGTTTCCGCGATGTCTCGAGTTTATTCCATTTGAAATGAACCCGACGATTGCTTAATTCGGAATGCGTCACCATAGGTAGCAATTGTAAACTCTATCTCGAACACGTCGAAATACTGGTTAACGTAGTGCCACGCCCTAAGAATGTCGCGAACTTTGGACAAACCAAAAAAAATGGTAAATTGAGGAATTTTACGCTACCATATTACGAGGCCCATAAATAATGGTTATAGCATAGGGAATTTGATGGAATAAACTTTCTTGGAATGAGAATAAATATTTAGAAAATAAAACGCGCGACCTGTCACGCAACTTGTATTTATTAAGATTGTCGTAAAACATAATCGTTCTATCAAGTATTTATTTTATGCTAGTCGCGTTATAAATCAAATATTTGTTGCGTCGCTGGATTCCGCAAATGAATTACATTTTTATTTCTGTATAGTTTGTCCAGAATATATATCTATTTCCAAATGACAAAACTATTTACATCGCCTCTTATCACAACTGGAATCACATACGTAATGCAAATGTAAAAGCATAAAAGAACATTTGCTTGAAAATGGGTCGTTACGCTAGATTGTGAAATAATGATCATCGCGCGAGATCACGATATTTTATACAGACCAATTGTGCGCACCATATATACGATGTCGAAAAATGAAGAAGATCCGTGTCGTTTTGCAAATCATCAATTTGTTACGAAAGTTTGGTACTAACATCAAAATTGTAGGTTTAGTGTAAGTTTGGGATGCAGTGACCCGTGAACGTAGGTCATTTTACAGCTACCGGGGAGGTGTATAACATAATTAAACTATTTCCAACTCAATTAAAATTATTCAACTTAATTCCAAAGCTGTCAAGTGTAATAGCTGATAAAAATTCAATTTCTGAAATGAGAATTGCAAACGCACACTTGAGCATTATCGTTCGTCAGTTCCTCGGCGAGTATATCGCTTCGTATCCGTATGTTTATTCCGCGCTAGCTGTCGCTTACGCAGTCTTATAAACATCTAACGGTTCATACGCGATATACGGTGCAGTAATTACGACGCTCGAGTGGCGACGGCAGCGGCGGCATTGTGCATCCCGCGAGAGAAGATGAATGCAATGACGCGAACGCCTCGAAGCTCTTGCTAGATATTACTCTGGGCTAGATTCGCCGCGACGAGGCTGCACGTAAGAAGATCGACAGCTGTCGACCATTATTTGATGAATTACACTAGCTCGCGCGTTCAAGGCGCCGTAATTCGTCGGTCGCCATTTCAGGTGCAACTTGGAAGCCTTGGTATTTCAACGACTCGGTGGTAAAGTGCGGTCGTTAGGGTCATTTTCCATTATTTGCGAGATCCTTGCGCTAATTCGATCGGTCCAGCATGCTTTGTCCATGGTTTTCTTGCCAACCAATTTATTCGAATTTCAACCAATTCATGAACCACTGATGCTCCTGGTGATGTAAAAATTGGAACATGTTGTATATTTCGCTCTCACTTGAAATGATTTACATACTAATTAATCCTCTAGCTTTAAATGACGTTCGAGGTTCGAGTACATAGATGCCAGAATTGTTGCATTCATTTACTGTACCTTCATTTAGTTCTTAATGTAGAAATTTCCAGGTCTTAGCAATTTCCACACGGGTTGTTGGTAAAGGAATTCGCAGCCCAGATCAGAGTGACCAGAATAATAGGGAGATGGATTTCAAATGGAAATGGTAATAATCTTTAGATGGGTATAGGTGGAAACCAATATCCATACGTATGATGGTAAGACGAGAATAACAACAGATAAAGGCACTATCGTCGAAAGTAGACGATAGTGGAGAATGAGAAAACGTGAACTTGTGGTCATCATGAGAGACAATCGGGTATATGGAAGCAAGATTAACATTTGTTGCATATAGTGAATGTTCAGGTCTCGGTATTACGGTCGCGATGATAATCAACAAGATTGGTAAAGTAAATGAAATTTTTTGATGACGGAAAGCTACGTATTAGGCGTTCACATAAAATATGTATGACGTCTCAATAACTTTGGTGCGAAAAACGTTTGAAAAAAGTGTGACAAGATGCCGACCAAAAATAAACATTACTTGCAGAAATTTGCGGTAGTTTATTGTGGTTGTCCTTTACTACATATCTCCATGGAGGTCCCGGTGGCATTAAATGATAAGTAGAAAATACCTCGATATATATCGTGGAACTATCGCACCCAATATTTCTTGTACCAAAACCAGTAACGTATGATTATGCCTTGACTAATTTGAAAATTAACCACCACTAACTTAAGTGCCTGATAAAATTGTAATAACACCATAATTTAAGATTTGCGCGTGCAGCTACGTGGCAATAAGTACTAGGATGCGATGTAAAGTTCGCGTATGCACTGCTAAGTATTATTTTTCAATTTGAACATATGGAAGTTACGTCGTAGCGGATCTCGAGTTTCTCGCACTGGGAATGGCGATAGTTTGTGCATTTTTTTGCAATAGTCTATTATATTCAACTCTAAATACTGAACGCGAAAGTAGAAGTTCTCCATTCGCGTCGTTGCATTGCTTTTATATCCAAATTTTCAAAACGTCACTACGCCGCATAAAGTTTGCCGGTTTTATTTTGCGTCGGATTTTTTGTCCCGACGAACAGTCACACTTGGAAAACTTTGCCGGGGCATTTCTCGTGCAGAAAACAGAGAAAACTCGGCGATACGTATATCGTCTCTTCGTCGGAGAAGGTCGGGGCTCGTGTTCCTGGGGAATAAAAAAAGACGAGGTCCAGGATAGAGAGAACAAGAAGAAAAAGAGGAGAGTGTAATTAGTGCCGACTCGCCCACGGAACTTCGTCGTTTCTCGCTGGTGAGAGCGGACCGACGCCGCATCCCCTTCGTATAAATATTTTTTTCTTCGTGCCCAGAGGTGGAAGTTAGTTTTTCTCCTAACTGCCTCTAATCTCTCCTTTAACTCTTTCTCCTACCCTTTTCGATACTCCCCATTGTCCGCTGGCCTCTCGCTCCCTTTTCCTCCACTGGCACATCTTTGTTCGCATCCCTCGCTCCCTCTTCATTTTTACTTATCTGCTTTCGCTACCTTCGCTCTCCCTGTAGCGACTTGCTTTCTCTCTTATCTCGTGCTCTTCCTCGCCCTCCCGCATTCCTTCTCTTTCTTGCTCGCCTTCTAACATAGTTTCCTTTAGCGGAGCATGTCTGGTGGAACCCGTTTTTGATCGTGGAGGTAAGGGCGGTAATTTCCGGTCTGCTCTTCTCCACCTCGTATCCGGTTCGCTACTTGAACCGCTTAGCATCGTCCGGGCTTTAGATGTTGATCCTTTCTGTAGCCCATTGTTGTTTTTTTTTCGCATTGTCTTCTTTTGATGCTCTCCTTCTTTTTACGTCTTCCAGTTGCGTCTTCGTTTACAATTATTGCAAAACGATGTTACGAATATCATTGTCGACTCGCGTTTTTATTCGGGTTGTTACAGGTTCCCATTTGCTCAATTCCAACGTATAGTTAAAATAATAATTTGAAATTATAAGTCGTTAATAAATTTACAGCGCGGCGAAATTTCAATAACTAGGTTTATATTAAATGACTGGCTCAAACCTAGTTAAAGGTTTCAATGTTTATACCTGATTTAAAACACAAATTTTGACGAAAATATTATGGTTCATTCGGGTTTTATTATGTGCATAAAGAACGAATTGGGGAACCGAGTGCTGGAGCTGACGCTGAAAAGCATAAGTGATCCAGAACCGAGTTTTTGCGGATCGACGGCGGTCGATAAATAAATATTAATTAGAAAAACAAGTTTGTCGAATGATATGCTTCGCAGTGAAACGCGCGAGTATCAGTTCTCTCAATTCCGATTCGCTGATACGCTGCCGATAAACTCGTCGCACGTTTATGGACGTTGCTGGCGACATTCATTGCAATAATTACGCGCTATCGTATGAGAACCTCTGCAGACGCGAGGGCTCGGTTAAAAGCGGCAATGAATAGAATTGATATAAATGGGACGGCGACCTGGCTCTGGTCTCGAAGCCGATTGTTTTTTCGCCGTTGAATTGGCCGACAAGTGGCTCCAATCGTTCATTCTCACTATCGTCTCATATTATCCAATTCCCCGTACTATTTAATTCGAAGTTTTATGCAAATCAGTCGAAACGCCGGGGCTATTGTGTCGCTATTCCATTGTGCGCGAAACATCCGGATTATGGAATTTCCAATTCCCGATCATCTCGCGGCGTGGTCAGCACAATGCCCAGCTTCCATTTGTACCGGCTTCAATTTTTCGCCTATCAGATTCGGCCAAGCTCCGCTTTCGGAAATACCGCGTGGAGAGAAAAATTGCATACATTTTACCGAAAGATTATGTACCGCCAACATTGATATTACGGAATGATTGATATTGGATTGAATATTGTTATTAGGGGAGAGAGAGAGAGAAGAAAAAAACGGCAGTTTCGGTCAAATGCAGATGTGCCTGGCATTACGTCAAGATTTCGCGACTGTTAGATTGATTATCGCGATGGTTACCTCCCGTTTCCGAAATGCCGCCGGACTTACGGGAATAATTGCCGCGACATGACAGTGTCCTAATCTATAGCCGGGTTTAGCATGTCCGTAGGTTGCGAGCTTGTGTGCGCAACGCACATGATCGCATTTGTACTCTCCATTTGGCCACATATATAGCTACTCGCTTACAACAATATGACCAACCCTTCGTGCGCACACTCGTGCGCAGAGCCAGATATACAGGTTCTCGTTACGAACGCTTGCAAGGCGCATCGTTCGGAACATTAGCGGTTACCTACAAACCACGACCTTGACTCAGTTTCCTTTTTTTTTCAATTAACTTGGATTCATTTCTTTTCTTTCTGCAACTATTGCAAATTAATTTTGTAACGATAAGCTATCACATTGACCAGGGTATCCTTCAAAGAGCATTCAACAAGATCTCTGTTTACGACCTACTAATTTGTTACAACATTAAGGAATATACGTTTTAGGGTTCTGCAACGCTCGTCAATGACTTTCGCAAGTCAATGTCTTTTTTTCCTCTCCAAAATGAAGATGCAAACAATAAACCCCGCTTTAATAGTTCAATCAATGTACCTGATCTCTGGTATCTTCCCGTACTATTGGCTGCACAACGAGGTACTATAGCAGCAGTGCGCTTAACGCACACGCGCGTTCAGTGTGTACACACGCGATACATAATGTTTCCCTATATGCTCGAGCCGTACTAATAGTGGAATTCAACGCTCCGACACACGTCGGTGGATATCCAGTGCTTGTAACCATTATCCTCGAGCCTGTTTGCATGAATACGTGCCTGCAGGTTATGTCATTGTGCGAGCTTTGGCGCGGGTGCGTTCGTTAGCACACCCCCACCCCTCGAGCCCCCCTTTGATAGTAAGAAGAATGCAGGCCTGATCCATCTACTATTCGCATCAGGGAGTTTGGTTTCGAGTTTGATCCCTTCTCCTAATGAAGTGATTAACCGAATTTTGACCCAAGATTTGTCAATTCGTCTTTCTTGATGTGTGAATTTGAGCAGCAACGTATCGTCTGTCAGTTGGCCGAGGGGGATGAAATGTTACATCGAATCGACGATTAGACGACATTTCCTTCAAGCTACTCAAGTAGGGGAATTATCCAGCCATTAATCGTAAACAAAACATTCTTACAGGTTTATTGACAATAAAAGTCCAGACGTGTAATACAACGCACCGAAAGAAGCGGTCAATTTTTGTATATATATATGTAATTATGTGCATTTGGATTTGTACTTTTTGTGGACATTTCACCTCTTCAATGTGACATAATTTCACGTATCAACAAACCAATGTAAACGAAACGGTTCTCTCGAAATTGTCGTGTTTACATTTGTTCCGTTGCGTCCTTTCTGGGTTCAATGTCTATTCAAGGTCATGTTTGTATTACTATATGTTAAAAAATACGACTAGAAAAAAGTACAGAACTGAATCATCAAAATGTTCGATGCAGTAAATCGTATTGCTGGGGACATTTAGGTCTTTGTAGACATTTTTCTTTTCATGTAATGGAACTTTATCCGACGGTTTACAATGAATTAAAAAAACATTGTCTGTCCATGTAAATATAGGCAATGTAACGGTGCTTAGAATAAGTAAATGGCTCGTTCGCGTTATTTAATAGTTGCATAGCATGGAACAATTAGGTATACATTATGGTATACATTATGTAACGGTTATTTGAAATTTGTTACGCTTGCCTTACCGGTACGAGGTACACATTAGAACATACGTTACACGAATGTTGCATTATAGCATTCGATACATTAAGTGACAATGGAAACAGGGAGTCGTTAAGGTGTAGTTTTAAAGTAAGGAAACTGACTTAGCCTTCTTAACGATTTTTAATACTAATGAAGCATTTCGATTGATACTTCGCGTATAATTAAATACGCATTAAGGAGGAGCTAAAGAAAGTCTAAAGCGTAGTATACAACTGCGTTCGATCGCGGACTTTGCCGTCAAAGGGGAGAATGTTATTGTTTAAAGTAACTTTCTTTGGTATGTTTTCAGAACGGCGTAATTGTCAGTGTTTGTTCCACGAATGGTCAAATAGTGGGCGTCACCCGTATGCGATGAATAGCACGATAGTTCGATATTCCGATAGTCGATTATGGTCAGAGTTTCTCTACATAGGGATACACGATTCGTACGTTGCGCAAATCTGGATAATATATACATGAATATACATCTATATGTGTGTGTACACGTTCTTTCTTTCCGTTGTTTCACTGCACTATATATTCGATCTGCTTAATCTCGTAATCGCTTGAAATAATTGAAATACTCTGCGAGATTTAACCAAGATGCGACGAGTGCAATAATTAAAGGAGGAGGGGGGAGATCCCATGTTTGCATTTAGGGCACTGGTCGTTTTGCGAGGCCTGTGGGATTTGTAAACTTCAATTATTGTGGTGGATTTGCTCAATTGGCGTGTTTTAAATTGTGGGAAGCGTCAGTATTGTACCATATAAAATTAGTCAAATTGTTTACATTTATTCCCATATGTATGTAGTTACACATGTACATATATACACATATGTTGTTTATTCTTTTTTTTAACTTTATCCTCTTTGCCTTACACCTCCATTAAGCTGCCCCGTAAGCTCTTAATGAGCTTGTCCGGGTTATGGCGAATACTTAAGCGAGAGCTGATGGTCATGTTTAGGGTATAGCGCCACACTCACATTTTTCGATGATGTAAGGAAAATGCAGAAATCCATATCAAGTACTGCATCGGTCGAGATGCAGTTTCTCGTTGAACAGACAATATTACCAAATTTAATGACTTGTAAAACTGTTGCCACAACGGTGAATCGAACTCCCAACCTAAGACTTCGTAGTCCACTGCGGTCTTCTGAGATAATGAAGCCAATGACATATATATATGTCTATATAAATAAATGTATATTTTTTAAAACAGTTTTATAAAACAAGATTAATTAAATTATTATCAACATGTATTAGAATTTTAATTAAACTTGTTCTACCATTTTCTGTTTTAGGTGAGTTGGTGAAATTCTCAAATTGGATAATTGTAGAAAAGTACAACATTTACGGTAACGTAGTAAACTTCCCCATTGATCAAGCAAAATGTTGCTAAGCTTCTTTTTGTGAATGTTTTTTCTCAATCCGAACTAAAACTTTATTTTTGCACGCCGCAGATATTAAATAAAAGCATATTAGGTAAATCGTCTTTGTGTTACAAAAAAAAAAGTTTTTCATGAAACACCGCTATATAAACTTTTCGTATAGCCTGTAAGCAGATATGAGCAATAATTGAAAATTTGATGAATAAAAAACAATCAGTACATATTTAACATTATTTTAATTTTTATTAACAAGTATCAAGTTCATAAAAAGTATTAAATTTAGTTTTAAATTTCATTTTTTCATTGTGTACGTAGTAACGGAAGGAAAAAGAGCGAGAAAAGTGTGTGTATATCCATTTTTATGTCGATGCTCGAGATAAAGGTTTGTCAAATACCAACCCAAAACAGCTGCCGAAGTCAAACATATTAAATAAACCGTGAAGGCACGCTTCCGCGGATTTAAGGCATGAATTGGGTTTCAGTAAATATTGTACTTTATCTTTGACAATTTCTAGGCATTTTAATTTTTTATATATTTATGAACGATATACCTAACATTTGCAATTTGATACAGTACATTTTTAGTTACAAAAAAAAGATGTCCACAATCTCCAATATACATCCGACCAAATAATGTGTTCCACCACTTTCGTTTACGACCTAAACACCTGCTTATTTTTTAACGTGTCAATAATGGATGGGTCATAATTAAAGCAATCTAAAACGTCATATTCATTCTAATCATGGATATCTAATCAATGTTCACAAATGATCCAGTGAGAACGACCTGCCATTACTAATAATGTTCATTCGTTGAATATCCACATTAAATCCGGTCTGAGCCCAATTAGCACTGTACGTCCATGATTCCGCGAAAACCGATTTATGTTTACGTACATTGTAACTCCAATATTCGTGCATAACGGATGTACCGACAGTTTGGTCTGAATCTGCAATGGACGTCTAATGGACGTACTTGGGAATATAATCTTGCTATTTATTTATTATACATTTATTGTAAATTTCCAGCCCTTTTTACATTTATTGTACATTTTAATTATCGCTTAAATTTAAACACAATTCTGGTTTGAACTTCTGGATTTTGGTAAATGCTGGACTCGTTAGGTGGCGCTGTTGTCGAGTTATAAATAAAATTCTCATGTATGATGCGATCTTGCTGAAAAACGACAATGCAGAATTGTAGATATCCAATGAACATGCAGGTCGCGCAGGATGTTAATTACTTACTGAATGCATTTCCACGAACTATATTCACCGAATCGAGACCGCCGAAACCAATGAATGTACCTTTCGAAGCCATCTGCGAGACCTTAAATAGCACATTCTACCTCGAACCGAGCCAAGCGAAGTGAAGATTTCAGTTAAGGTCAAACCAACGACCATAACAAAGACATATGGGAAACACGATCTCCCATTAAATATTTCCACAGTCGGAATAGGAATATTTTGATCATGCAATCTCGTATTATTTGACGAAATAAAATTAGGAATCATCCGCACTACCGACTGTATCCGCGCTTCGGGAAACAGCACTGCAAGTATGTCAGTCCTTTGGGAAAAGGGTCTCGTGTCTCATTTTTCACCCACGGTAGACCAAAGTATCGCATTAAAGGCGGGAATAGCCTCGTGAATCTTCTCCTCCGGTGCTCCAGGAGGACCGGGGAAACCGTAAAGAATTTCATAAGCGTAAAAGATCCGGTCCGTCGGTGACCGTGGTGTTTCGTGCAGCGGGGCGGTGTAAAAAAGGTGCTGCAGGAGCGCTCGATGACTCGGGGCCATATGGCATGCGTTTTCAGAGGGTTCGAGCCGAGCGGACGGTAGGCGTAACCTATCCTAATGTAGGGACCCGACTGAAAGATAAAACCTCCTACGTTCGACTCTTCGTGTCACTAGCGAAACGAACAGTAACAAATCGGTTGGGAAAAACAAATTCCAAACGCTTAGAGCAAAACGTGAATTTAACTGCCTTTATAATATTTCCAACATACACGCTGCGTCGTCGTATGCAAAGTTGACACGAAATGTGCCGTGTTTGTTGTATAGGCCTCGAATCTTTCGGTGTTAACCTTCGAGGAAAATCACGCCAGGTAAGGGTGGTAATTTTTCAAAAATGTGATGGGAAAATTCGAACTGCATCGTCAATTGTGCATTTAACGAATCTGTAAAATAAATGTAGCGTGAAGCCGAACTGGAAGACTTTGAGTAATGATTTATGAGCTGTATGACACTTCTCGCAATACATGTACATTTACCGTCACGATTCTGCACACTTCCAACAGTCCAGAATAGAATTTGAAACGGGAAAAATGGCAGGCTCCGCCGGGGGCGATTCGCTGCGCGCGTCTTTCCTTTCGAATACGAGCGTGGCTCATCAGAGCAGCCCGATATTTGGGTCGGCTATACATATTAGTTGCTGGAAGTAAAGGGTGCGTACGCTTTCTCGAAGTTCAGAAAACTTACATTGCACAGTCCTGCACAACACTGAACAATCAGTAACGTTACGTATCTGCTCTATTGAAACCATTTCGTCGAAGCTAATGAATAAAGAAACACTCGAAATTACCGAGACTTCCACGGCCAACGATTCATATGTATATATATGTATATGCATACGTGAATGCACCGCGGTTAACGAAGACCTCCATCCGGTCGAACTTCTTGCGAGATCGTACGGGGAGCGTGCACCTGCAGCGATCTGAAAAACGACTTCGGTCGCGTGCGATTCGATGAGGCCTTTTTTCAAGCGTTCGAGAGCTGGTAAATTTTGCCCAGCGGATTACGGGGGACTGGTCCGCAAGAGAAGAAATTAAAAAATGAACCAGATGCTCGAGCGTTATACCAAATTCTTCTTCTTTATTTTCATTCAATTCTTGTGCCGAATATAATAGACGACCATCAGAATATACATGGCGAAACTCACTTTTCGTCCCGCACAATAGTCGGGTTCAATCACATTCAGCCATAGACAATAAACGGGCCACGCACGTGATTAAGAAGTCGAACTCGATTCGCCGCAGTTCCGGAGCAAATCGTTCTTAGAGTAAAAAGTGGGTTTATGCTGGCAAATGACCGTCTTATCGAAAGGCACGTTCTAATAACTATCATTCGCGACGCTTAGCGAACGTGTACATGATATTATATGTAACGACTAAGCGCGTTGCAGGATTTAATTGCGAGACGCGTATACCGTTAGGAATATGCGCCGCCGTCTGCTCGATTTATGTCGCCATTGCCATAACTCACCTGGACGTAACTAAACGATTCTTATCTGCGGATAATCGTTGCCATACCCATTTCGTCTAACGACTGAGATTACGCATGCATCAAATCCGCATTGCGGATGGAACGTCAGTTTAACCTGTCACTAATAACCCCGTCACTGATATCCCCTTTCGCTAGTGACGTGTTGTAGATACAACAATTGAGATGGAATATCCCAGTAATAAAGTTGACAGGAGCGATCCAAAAAATCTTTTCATTTGAAATTAACATCACCACTAAGTCCATCCAGCGCTCTGGAAATTGAGTCCAGAGAGTATCATTTCCATCAATAATGAATGATCCTTTCTTAGGGAATATTAATAAATGTATTTGCATTGCTATTTTGCGAAGATCATTCGGTGCGTTCGGGTAACTTACAATCGCGTAGCTAACACAAGAAGAATTCGAGGGAAATCGATCTTCCTGAATGTGTATGAGGTGTAATCGGCCTCGATCCGCACACCTGTGCAGCGCCCAGAGTCGTGAGAGAACCCGAATTGGAATACCGAACTGCGCCGTTGGATCGGTTTCGGGCCGTTTAGGTTTCATTAAGTTCGAATCGCTCGTGCAGCTCAGATTACCCCGATTCCGACTCACGTCAATTTCCTAGAGATTTCGCGGGAGATTTCGCGCGGTTCTGTGTACCCCTCTGCTTATCGAGGGGATCCAATATTCACAATCGGAACCCCGATTTGGATTTTTTTCGCCCTAATCTTGGTGGTAGACTCATCATAATTCTCTGAAACAGTTGGGATATCTTATAAGGCCAAAATAGTCGATTAACAGCAAAACAAAAAAGAAACAGAGCAGAGACAGAACAGGAACAATGCAGACAGTGGGAAAATCCTATTTCGATGGTTGCTGCATTCAGCAATTTGAAAATAAATTGATGGGATTAGCTTTATTCCACGGCTTAAATAAATGTCAAGGCCATTCCAGGCCAACCTGTTGAATACTTTTTACGTTATCGACTTAACGAAGGCATAATATAATATTTTTATATCGGACGTAATACAAGCATACACCTTATTTCGTAGTATGAAGGAATTCATTTCTGAAAGCAAAAAAAAAAAACGGTTAACTGTGTAATTAAATTTATTCGTTAATTTCCAGGAATGTGGAAAATTAGATTTTACGAAATCGTAGTTTTTATTGAATTACAATCTTCACGAAATGAATCCTTCGTTATGAGGTAACGGAATTGTTCGAGGGTTGGAACCTAGCTGTCTTCAGCGAGCGCTAAAATCCAATTACATCCGGTTACCCTACGCAGCCGACGTCGATCAGTTAACCAACATTGTAATCTAAATGCGAATCGCTTTATGGAAGTAATGACAGGTGATGCTATATATAATCCGTCGAGGGACGTTCAAGAAACGTTTATCGCACTGAATTCGTAAAGGCTCGGTTGTGCAGTATCGATTTCACCGACGCGCTGATAAGCGACTACCGTAGCCACGTAACGAAACTTGGATTAACTCGTAGGCGGAGGCGTCGTTGGAGTCAAGCATTCGTAAATGGCAAAGGCAAACACTCGGTCGCGTGCCATTCTTTTGCGAATAATTAATATCGCACCCGACGCGTAAAATGCAATGCCCGTGCTGCGCATAACACGAGGCTTAGTTAGGAGAGCGCCGGGGCGTAAACTCGTATGCATTATGCTTCCCGAGATCTTCTTCGTGTACATATCTGCGGGGCGTTACGGCCGTAACACGTGCGATCCAGGAAACGGAATACCGACGTTATGTCCTGAACTTTTATTGCGAAGGTGGCCCAGGGTACTAGTAGGAGCGCAAGGGCGTCGCACATTGTCAAACTATTGATGTCAAGAAATATTATTCGCTTATGTAGTGAGATAATTTTCCAGTAAATAACAAATATCAACATTTAAAAATGCCAAAAAAAAACTTTTATAAATACGTCCTCCATGCACCTCGCAATTTCGGTTTGGTGCGTAAAACAATGAGATTAGCACGGCGAGAACCGGTCGCTCGTATGCTTTAAATCTACCGCTAATCTCTGAGGAAAGACCTGCCGGAACACCCGCCCCATTGTCCCGACGCTGGTGGCACATTTGGTGGTACAATCGTACCTCACGGTTTCGCTCGCTACCTGTTCACGGCCGGCTACGAAAAATTTCCTGCTGCCACGCGATCGCCGAATGTGAAAAAGGGACCAGATTTTATTCCCGAAGGAGTGGAGGAGCCAGTACGGACTGAAAGAGAAACTTTGGCAAATGCTTCCTGCGTCAGTCGGCCGGTCGGGCCTCATATGCAGATGGATGCATAGGGATTCAGGTAACTTCGGGGAGCACCTTACTCCCCGTGGTGTCATCGGCCGACACGCGATATTTCCACTTTGAGAAGGTCTCATTCAATCGGCCTGCTGGTTTTTGTCATCGTTTAATCAAATCGATTGTTCTTCCTCCTTTACGATGCTCCGCCATTCCTTAGAAAAAATGCTGAATGCGGCGTTTCAATGCACGAAACCTCTTTCATTTAAAATATAAAAGAAATGTTTAGTTAACGATAGAAGTTTGTTCTTCACGAGTTAGATGCTGAAGTTTTGCTTTTGACCTGATAAAAAGCAACCTTCCATGTATAGAAATAGAGAAGTTTTTGAACACTTCCCTCGCACTGAGTGATATGTTCCTTTGTCCCTCTCTCGTACTTTAAAGTAGATTTTTCGTTGTGTGGAATGTAATATGCTTCGTAGGAAATAATGTTAATCAAGATCAACCTTCAGAGACCCTACCATAATTTTCTGTATGGAAAACTTGCAGCTAATAACGTGGTCTGGACCGGTAATGGGCGGGTTTTCAGTCACAGGCTACATAGTATAACGAGTAAACACCATGTATAATACATATATTTTTAAAAAGTGTTGCAAATAATAATATTTACGAGGAGCATCGAGTTAAAACCCGTCCTCCCGATTTAGGTCACGTCACGATTTTTAGAAATCGTGAAATTATATATTGTGTTTTTATGCGAGGGAGTCGGTATACCTGCGACAGCTGCAGGGTTAACGACTGATTGGTATACGAAGGGACGAGGCGTAAAAGAACAGAAACGACTCCGATGAAAATTCCACTGACATACTTTAATGCTTAAAGTTCCAATCTACTTAAACTGTACCTAACTTAACCTAACTACGAGTAAACAATTTTATCGTATTTTAGTAATATACGGAAGCTGCGCTGTGATCAGAATCAGACATATGTTATCGAAAAATTGCTCGTAGCCAGTGGGCTCAAATTATAGTGAAAAAGTTTGCGCCGTATATTATGAGAAAAAAAGAAGTAATTGTAGGCTATAGAACAGAGATTTGATTTCCGATCCCTTAAATTGTTTCGCATGAATATTCCACTGCCGACGAGGCGCGTAGTCTCTCGGCGGCTGGTAACTCGCAGCACGCGCCCGTGGCGCTCTTTGCTTGATTAGGAACACTTAAGACATGTACATCCTTGATGGACGATCATTGAATATAAATCGGGCGAATAGTCTCTTAAGCGAAAACGAGCGATACTGACGAACTTTCCGCTGGAGTCCCGTTACACTGAAAAAAATAAAGGGGAACAGGTTTTAAAAAGCTAAATCATTTTTGTTTGCGAGTAATAAGTAAATAAGATTGCAGGAGTATTCATGTAGGACTGACGTAGTTATTCTGCTTAACTGTATTCGCAGTGCATTTTTTTACAATATCTCCGCAACGATAAAATAAGGTTGTAACGAAGAAGCAAACGCGTTAATCCCGCGACTTGATTGTCTTAGTCGTAGCAAGAGGAAAAATCGTTTGGGTCATGTCAAAGTGTCGCGGGATCATTTATAAAACATTATAAATAGCAAGGCGCTGTTAAACTAGCAGAATACAGTTGTAGGAGGTAGGTCGAGAAGATATATTTAAGCGAAAATGGAAAAAGCGGGGCCCAATGCCCCTGCAACACGTACCGACGCGGTCTTCCAAGTTCCGTTGGTACACACACACACACACATGCATACGCATGTGAAAGAAGGAAGGCACGCTCTCTCGACGAGCAGACAGGCAGGCAGGCAGGCACGCTCCTCGAGGAAACGACCTGTCAACCCACACACTCTCGCGCCGTGAGTGTGGGTGTAGGAGCGTACGACCGTGCGCCCGTCTGTGACGGCGAGCCGAGCGCTCGGTCCCGTATCCGTGCGTGCATTAACGTGCGTATGTGCGTGTGTGTCGGCCGGAGCAGCTGTCCGCCAGGTGCTTGGTCCACGGGCCAATCGGCAAGCTCCCCGCGATTGTGGGGTGCTCAACCTATGGATCGGGCCCCTGATATCTCGTTCGCCCTGGCGCTCTCGTTCGAAAGCAACGTTGTCCCTTTTTCCAGCACGATCTATCCTTGAATTGCCTGTGAACTCGTCGGTCAAGATCCGCCAGAATCCGTCAGCCCTTTCATTACCGCGTCTACCAGTACGTTCCGCCAAAGATCGACCCACCCCCGTACCGTTATGACCGACGGGAAAAGATTGGCTCGATTTTCCATAGACGATTACTGGGTACGCGCTACTTTTCGGCGATAATTTGGTTTTGAATAAAACTTTGAAGTTGGGGGTGAAAATGGAAAAGCATTGTCAAGGATCGAAGTGAGATTTTAGGTAAAGCGAGATGTTCAACAAATTATTATCGATCGGAGTTTGTACGGATTCGCACGATACGATCTCTATCTCAGACGGCGGCGTCGTTCACGAGAGGTCTCCGTATTGCGACACACCATCCTTTATTCATCCCTGGAATACGTGAAACTCGAGCGAGAGACGCTAAAAGATTACCGTAGTACCGAGAGCAGTTAGGGCTCGGGTGAGCACTTTCGTTTAAGCCTGAAATAATAGGCAAATCGTAAATGCGCGAATACGAACGTGTTGTCGGTAACATGTACAGGAGAGAACGCAACCGTTTTTTTTTCGCGTCCATTCGAATGTATTCTATACCATAATAGACCCGACAAGATAACTTCCGACAGCAGCGGAGTTTAGCGAATCGTTTTCAATTTCATCGCCGGTCCATTGGTCGGTGGTTCCACAAATGGCGATGCGATTTCGAAAGCTGAATTTACCTAATGTCTTAAATGTCAGCCTCTTGCCAAATTCAGAGTTTCGTGATATCATACGCTAAGTTGTTTACGGCATAGAGAATTTCTTTTCAAAAGGCTTCACTCTTCAAAGTAGGCTCGAGATTCGGATAGCTGAGTTACGAAAAGGTTCTTAGATCTATGGCCTCATTAGTACATGGCGATATGTGCTAAATTCAGAATATTCGCGGACAGTAGTTATTAACAAGCAAATAAGTTCACTGAATTATTCTTCTGTAAAAAGGCTACGTTAAGAAGAACGCATGTGGGGGTTTGGAATCAAAAGTAGCGTTAACCGAGCATTCCGGCCGACAGGTGGTAACACTTAGGTACCCATTAATTTCAGCGTTTCTTGCTTCGTACATAATTCTTACTGCGACGGAAACCCCAATTCCATGTTTTCTGGGCTTGCATAAACCAAATTCCTGCCCTGTTCTTTGACTCGATATGGATTTTACATGAACTCCCGGAATATTCAAGATAGCGTCTAAGGCAGCTATAATAGGGGGGTGGCCGACTCTAGTCGCAATCATCGTCGGATCGTGGAATCGCGCACGTTCGCGCGAAAAGTTGCTCGGTCTACAAGAACGTAAACTGAGTATAATAATCGGAGGAACCGGTACGAGTACAATTTTAAAAGGCCGAATTATGCAAAGAAGAATTCTCCTCGATTTTCCGTTGCAGGTCTCGGGGATTACGAAGGACCCCTCTTTCTCGAACTCGGAATTCTAGACCCATATACGAATACATCCCGCTCTCGCGAATTGGCGTTGCCAGATGACGTTACAATGGTAACGACAACGGCAACGGGAAGTGAACACATAGGGAAAAAGGAGGAAAAGAGCCGCTGCCGCCGCGATATCCGTTTAGGGAAAACGTCGGCTCCTTTGTCACGCCCACGCACATTCTCGCTCGATTATGCGATCTCGCGATTACGATGCGCGTACAACGGGTGTTGGCGAAACTTACGTAAGTTAAATACAACGAAAACTGCGCCTTTTTCCCCCTTTCGTTCCCTTCATTCCCAATCTCTCGGGGAAGACACACGTTTGCGCGGAAAGGCGAATTTCGACAATTAATATACTCTCGTTGATGGTTGAACACGAACCAGGAAACGCGAAGCGTTTTAGCCATTTCTTGCACGTGGCCACCCGCAAAGTGTGTGCGCGCCGTAATTAGTGATGAGTTTCTACAGTAGGTTGCCAACAAAGCGCCCGACTTACTCCTTGCAATGGCCAGGAAAGTCGGTTTGATGAATCAAGTCCAAGATTGCACTTGTAATGACATCGTTATTAAAAAAGATTCAATCACTTTTTGTATTATATAATTCACAGGTTTCGATGGAAATACTTTTCGATAGAATTGCTGCAAAACTATAAATAATGTCATGACTAATGTTCAGTAAACGAATTCTTTCATAGATAAATCGTTGTTAACGAAGTTAGCCTGCTGCTTTTAAAATGAGGCCCTGCAGAGAACTTTTTACAAATAATCGATAAGAAGGTTGGTTTCGGCAAGAGGTGCTGTGAGAACCTCTGTTCCCGGGAGCAAAACATTACAAACGAGAGGCACACGTTTCGCTGCCTTTCGAAAATAAGGACCTCGTGCCAAAGACGCGCGCTGCCTGATTGGCCTGCGCCTTACATAAAGATACGGCGCATATGTGGCTCGATTCAAAGAATCCGCAGGCCGAGCGCGAGCCTTAATTAGTTCTAATCAGTTCTGGATGGTTCCGACCGTTGCAGCCTGGTCGGACGACCGAAGATCATTTATCCAACGGTTTCTACCGTTAGACACGGGCGGCGCGTAGGGTCAAGGCCGGTCGTTTTCGTCACTTTCGGCTCCCTTCGAAGAAAATTGCGTATCTGAAAAGATCACCTCTCTATCATCTCATCCGCGAAACGGAGAGAAACGATTGTCTTGCTCTACGGGAAAGAAAATCCGGTAGATTGCACCCTTCTGCCGGTTAGCCGAGCGTTCGCTTCTGTCTTCGTCTGGTGTGTATAAATGCAGCGATACCATTTTCTGTCTTGCCAACGGTGCTACGGTCCGCGTAATTGGTTGTCAGTCAAAGAGTCACATCCACCCCCACGAGCAAGACTGCCTAAGAAGCTGATGTCTCTTCGGGGATAAGTCGACTGAAGGCCTCGAGGTCCGATGGAATTGTTCGCTTTCACCGCTGAAAACGTCATTTCGTGCGAGATGTTCCCAAAGCAACGTCGATGTTTTTTGTCCATCGCCTTTTTATTAATAGTATCCCATTTTTTACTATTACTACCAGTTTTAATCATCATCGTCTTCTTAATCTCGTACGTGAAAGTTTGTTTGCCTATATAAGTCTGTGCGTTTGGCCCAGAACATGGTACGCGAACATTCTACGTGCTGCCATCTTGTACTGAACTTTTCCAACATCGTACAATTATTGTAAATAACAATACTCTAAGCCTTGACCAAATCTACACTGTCCTAATGTATAAAACCTCTCTCCAAATCTGCATTCTCTCGACGATGACATGATGGGCGGGAATAACTATGCAAAATAGTGTGGGAGGAGGGTAACGAATGTTCCTTCGGTGGAGATACGGAAATTTCATAGATTCGGACAGGGACTCGCCGTGTTGTAAAAACCCACATTATGGATTTGTACGATGTCTACGGTATTCAGAGATTTATATCGGCAACATATATCTGCTTTTCGTGACTTGACCCCCTATTGGGAGTAAAAGTATAAAATAAAATATGCATCCTTTGTATGATTATCAGTGAGTTGTTCGGTCACGCGCGTAATTCAATATAGTGGGCGCACTTGGGCTGAAAATCACGCGTACGATATTTTTCACCATTCACTCGATGCTTGCCGGGCGTTCCCTGCGCGGATTAGCGAACTCTTATTGCTTTATAATTCGCTGAAGGGTTGGTTGCCTAACCCGATTAAAATTAATCTAATTCCACGAGGGACGTTTCAAGTTGCTAAGCTCAAAGGTGCGAATTTAAATTCCAATGTCGAATAACACCCGTTGAATAACAGTCTTGGGATTATTATAATAATTGACGCAAATGCTTGTAATTATATGTATTAAAACCAAAAATCTTTTTTCTATTTAAAGCTATAACATTTTTTGTTAGAATTCAGTTATACCGCGACAAGTCTAGTGCAAAGAGCGTAGTAATAATAACGTCAGATTCTTGATCATATCGGCACATCGCTTGATTTTATGTGCCATCGTATGGAATGAAACACGTTTAAAAAAAAACTTTTTCATTTGCCGAAGAACTGTTCTTGCAGTAAAAGTACAGTTATTGCTGGTTACTGGTTTGAAATTTGTTTATTTTATAAACACGAATAAGCACGAATGATTAGATCGAGTTCGCATACGCCTAAGTGTTACGCAATTCACTCGTCGCCTTTTTATTGTCGCGATTTCCTGACCGGTATTGCCCGTCGACGATGGGAGAATAAGAAACTGGGAAGACTCGATAGATAAGCGTTAGCAGATAAACTCGACGAAGGCATGGATGAAGATACCATCGTACCGTTTATTTTAATGGAAGAGCAATAGACACGGGTCAGCGAAACGCGTCACGTTGTCTACTGGAATTATCGGAACGTTACTCGGCGATTGACGTCCATCGGAAAGATCCGTAAGCCGCGCGACTGTTGTCGCGATAGCAAGTTGCCGAGTCGGCTACGTGACGTATCGAATACCCGCGGTGATTAATTTGACGGCGAGGAATTTAAATGGAAACGGGTGGAATTAATTTTATTTTCAATGCGGCTATTTCGAATTACCCGGTTGGATTTACCAGTTGTGGATGCAGAAAAAGACAGGCGAGAAGAGAGTTACTTCATTTGCTGAATATTGCTTCCATTATATTTACGATCGAACCTACAAAAAGTGAAATAAAGTCATGTTTGGAAATAAAAAAAAAAAACAAAAACAAAATACATGACTAAATTAAATTTTCAATAAAAATATTCAACATTTGTATTTTCATCCATGCGAATATTGCAGCGGCTCGCGTGATTCCCGACGATGATAAAAAAAAGCCTCCAAATTCATGCGTCGGTCATCGACAATTTTAGGCATGGGCAAAAAAAAAAATATGCCTGCGACAAAGCTCGAAGAGTCAATTCGGCTGCGAATTTCGCGTCCAATTCGTAAATGCGAACGTTTGTAAAACACCGTCCGAGTTTTGCAATCGTAAATTTCATATATTTTCGGGTTACGCAGAAATGCGAAAAATACGATTTTCGATGGGCGAATTTCAGCGTGAATAAAGTTGCATGAAAAACCGAGGCCGCCGATATTTGCTGGGATGATCTTTAATCGGGAATCACTTTCAGTAAAAATTTTAGCGGTCCATTCGCTCGTAAAAACAGGCCCGCGCGTACTCGTCGCTGTAAATAATTTATTTAATAACCTTTATCGGCAAAAAAAAAATCGGAATCAAAGGGCACTCTGGCACCGCGAGATAAAGGGATCCATTCAAATAGTGCCGGGAGGCCGCGGGCGCGAGTCACGACCATGGGCCGGGGAGAGGTGTGGGCACAGAACGGCCAATATTTTCCGCCAATGACGCGGCAGCTCGATGACAAAGCGAAGTTTTTCCAAAAGTTAATCTATTCGCTGTCGTCGGGCAAATTCAGCCGGTATTAACCCCGCGGTAACAAGCACGCGCTTTACCTACTCACGGGACTGTGCAAAATTATTACATAATTGTTATTCACACCGTGCCCCGAGTCCGGCTGGCGTTTGACGCCGCAGGGATTAAAATCTCCAGATAAAACAAAACTTTGGAGCGCGCCATAACACTCGCGTGGAGTTCAATATAGTCCTCAGCATGTTTTTCCCGAATTTACATTGTGCCCGTTGAAAATTGTTAATTTCGCAAAGTTTGCATTCGTGGCGATTTGTCACTCTTTGGTTTCCTTCCATGCGTGTTTTTGTAACGTTTAATCGAAATTTGGCTTTGTGAGAAAACTGACGTAATGTTGACGTTATCGCCGATACCGTTATGGAAACCAAATTCAATAACTGATAGATTATAATGGATTATAATGGATTTTCATGACATGGGAAGTTTCTGAAAAGGATTGATTTAAACCAACTTCCTTCAAGGGCATGGAAAAACATTCCGCCTGAATGTTTGGAAATAGGAATTGGAACACGTGGTGGTTCACACTTGTAAACCGAGCCACCTGATTTGATTTGACGGTTTCTATGCGGACCTATTCATGGAAAACTTGGACTTTGGTAGATTTATCAGAAAATACACAATTTACATTCGAAATAAACATCCGAACTTTGCCTATCCCGGAACTTGGTCATCTCCAAATCATTAGGTGGCTCGAGCACTTGGTAACAATTCCACTTAAATTTCAAGTGCTAACCCAATAAGCACTTGTACGTTACAAATGCACGGCTCGAAATCTGTAAAGTTTGATGAATTGTGTCGCTCCAATTCGGAAACATGAATTGCTACAATTAGCGAAAGAAGACGCAACGATGAAATTACTTATCATAGTGCATCAGACCGTACTAGCATCGACGTTAAAACCAGTTCGAGGCCCCCTTTTTTGCAAATCCAAACGTGTGTAAAATCCCCTCCTGGGATTGCTTTATTTGCCGTGCGAGTAAACGCGGGAGCTTTAACCATTGGCGATTTACATATTCTGGCGTGCGTTTGACCGGTAATAATGTCGGTCGCATTTTCAACGAATGGTCTGGCTCGATATAACGCTTCGCGATGCACGCATAACACCGTGGAGTTGACTGGTCGTTATTACGCGCGATTCAAAAATCAACCAGCGTTCCCTCCTCCATTTCTCTCTCTCTCTCTCTCTATCGCTCTCGTTCCCGCTCTATTCTTTTTTTCTGCCTCGGTCTCCCTCGCTCCCGTTCGTCCCTTTTCGCATCTCGGGGCTCCAGGCGCCGCGCGTGTAACTCTTTATACGATCGAACCATTGAACCTCTGCGCGAGCCATTCGTCATCGGTCTGTTGAATATGGCCGCGGCCGAGTAGTCACTCGAAACGAACGAATTTGCCGATTCACGATACTCTGGAATGAAGCGTATCGGGATTCGCTACGAAGGGTCTGAGGTACGATGTATTTATTATTTTTCATTTACGATCAATTTATTTTGGCGAACGGTATGCGCGGTTGTTAATCCGATCACGAAGGGGGCATAAACGCTGATACGAACGGGACGAGGGTGTTTCCTATAGAAGAGTAGGGGATGCTTCGTTCTTTCGATAAAATCGATTTTCTAATCGACTTTAATCACTATCCTGTTCACATAATAAATGACGATGCGAAGAGGGAAGTAAAAGAAATCGAGTCTTGTTTCGGAAATTGGTGTTTCCTATTGTTCATTGAAAATGTATTTCTAAAATGTAACAAACTTGCTAGCTACCTTTGTTTCGAAAACTGTACTCGATTAATCCATTGTCGAATTTGAAATCGTAAAAAGGAACAAAGGGATGTTGGAGGTTGTCGAGCTCCCATCCTTTTCCTTTCGAAGCGCCGAGAGAGTGATATAGAGTAATGTATACGAAGCTTCGGGGAGCTCCGGTGAAGGGTGGAGATTCAGCCACTTAAGTTAAATATTTAAGTAACAGCGTATTCTACTTCGGAAAGTAAGAGCGCGGAGGACTGGTAGGAATGAGGCGTCAGTGCCCTTAAAGCTCGAGCTGCGCTATCCTCCCTTCAATATACATACACACTTTCGTACGTATACATATATATATACACACATAGGTCTGAAGTGTATCCGTCCTGATATCCTTGTCGCACTAGCCGGGCGTCGAAGACGAGCGACCGGAAATCGACGCGAAAGGTCCCGAGCGTTTGCGTGGTTTTATTGGACCCACGACGACGCGGCCTTAAGTACCTTCCTGTGTCTCTTGAAATCCGCCGACTTTCGTTGAGCCTCCGTTAACTTAAATTCACGCTTTTATGGCGCGACGGGCTCATTTCGCTTTTTCCGCATTACGAGATCTTGTACTTCCGGTTTTCGTCTGTTTATGGGATAACTTTTTCTTTTTGATTCTTGAAGAGTCTCTTCTTCGTTTTGGAACTTCATCAAGGACCCCCATCACTCTCTTCGGTGATAGTAGTGAAGAGATGTTGTTGGAAAACTTCATTTCCATCTTTTTATTTCAAATTTCCATGTCCTATGTGAGAACCCACATGGGATTTCGGTTACATTTCTTATGTGGTATCACTCCCCTCATCAAGTTACTAGATTCAAAGTTTACTGTTAAATCCAAGGCTGTACGAGTTGTTTAAATAGACTCAGTGTCAACAAAATCAATAGGGTGATACTGAAACCATTACGGGAGTATCTGACGTACTTTGATGAATTTGACTCGCGCAATATTCGCATTTGTTGATTTATGGCACGCTTCATTCAATTTGGAACATTCAGGCAAAAAATATCAGTCGCAATTTTGAAATCTATCGCGTTCCATTTCAAACAATTGCGGCTATATCGAAAAACCCGCCGGAATAATTATTTCATAGGGGATTGAAGTGCACGCTCGAAAATCGATTTCAATTAAGCATTTTACTTCCCGAGGGTCGTGTATTATATTCGCTTTTTATTTTTGGCGCGAGTGAACGAACTTTGATGATATTCTCGCCCGGCCAATGCGCCACGGGTAGAATTTGCGGATTTATTTGTTTGCCGACATGATATGTAATCAACAAATTGAAATATGAACTAGGTGAAAGTCAACGCATTGCTCAATTGACGAGAAAAGCTTCACGGGCGGTTATTGCGAGAGAAATCAATTTCGGTAAATATTTACTTGAGCCCGCAACGTATGGCGGATATATCCTTGCGAAGCAAATAAATATTCTCTCGGCGCGAGGATATTTCATATTTTTTTTTGACGGTCGACTTGGCGTTTGTTCGCGGCGCGCACGCAGAACGTTTCGAGCGACAAATGACACTGGGCCGAAATTTGCCGATGAATTGCTGATAAGAATCCCTTATTACTGCCGATAAGAATCGCATTATCGTCGCAGAGGAGAGAATATATAGCGGCTATTCTCGATTTGTCACGCAAATGCGGATTTGCAGGAAGCCCAATCGCCGGGGTGATTTCGGGGGGCGATAAGGGCAACGTTTCGATAATGAAATGGAGGCGAGTACGAGAGCGTCGACGAGATCCGCCACTTATTCTCAACCGGAAGAGCGAGGAGGAGGAGGAAACTCGCCCCGCGCGTAAACGCGAACGAGACCCCATATAACGCTAGTCCCCTTTGTTTACGTAATCGTCGTATATATCGACGAGTGTGCGCTGGTGTGCGTATATCGGAGCCGGTATAACCTATCGTATCCCAGCCGAACGATTTATTACGTTTTTGCGACCGCAACGACTGACGCAATATCGTGCCGGGGTAATTGAATATCTGAAAATGTCAGGAAGCATATAAGTCAGAACGCACCGAACAGTCTGGCCGCGAACGTATACGTGACGTATCGCGTTAGTTGTCGCGTGGGCAACAAAACTATTTTACTTGCGAGTAAGTAGTCCGAGCAATTTGAAAAATCGAAGGAGTGAAACGCGGACAAAAATGCGATCGATGATGGGATGTATGCTCGTTTATTCGAGCTGGAAAACTAGTTTATCCGTCGAGTGGGAAATACAGTGGAGTTTTAACATGTTAGGGAAATAAGATTTCGTAGAAGCGCACTTCTATATCCAGTCGATTAATGGATGGGATGAAATTCAATCAAGATTAGAGTCATAATCTATCGTCAGTGGAATTATTCTTTATCGTCGGTTTCAGACAGGTTAAAAACAGGAACGGTAGTTGGAGGATCCTCGTCTATTCGCTCCAGACATTAGTTTATGAACCCAGAGATCATATTAGATTTTACAGAGACTCAACCGTATCCTCGTGATTGTGAATTAAGGCCTAAAACTCCAGCCTTTACAGCCGAATAGTTGGCTAGTATAAGCTACGCTAATATCTGAACGGAACGCGTCATCTCGGCGCAATCACGTTTGAAATTCGGTAATTTAAAAAAGAAGTCACGTATCTCCGACCCTCTTCGCAGTTCCGTGGTGCCGAGATACAAATCCTTTTCTTGCGGGTTAGAAATTTCTTTGCCTCGAGGTCAAAGATGGCGAGCATCCAGCCGTAAGATATTTATCTCGCGCTTACACGCGTCTCGGGCTCTCGTAAATTTGCGCACCACTGAATTTTTACGTTCCACGAGTCGCACGCTAGAATCGCGCTTTCATAAATATATTATTTCCGCGTTTTACGAGTCGCAAAAGTCGATCCGATCGCGCATCAAGGATGAAATTACCGAGCACCGGCGTACGCATACGATTTTTTCGATAAAAGTGTTACAGAAAGATGTCGAGATCCGGTAATAAAACGTAACTTTAGTACTAATGTTACATCGACTGCAGGAAGCATAAGTGCGAAAGTAATGGAATTCGCGCGGTGAAAATAATAAAGCAACAGCAAGTTCCGCATGAATCGTCGCGTTCAGCCGGGAGTGAAGTTTAATAAATCTACAGTACTCTTTGACGAATTTCTCCCCAGGGGCGTCAGACATTAGGACAATGTCGAAGATTAAGATCGGTCCTTTCAACGATTCGTTTCGGCAGAACAATTAGATCACCGCGCGGGGGTATCATGCCCAAGTTTCCATGATGTTTGCCTTTAACGAGTTCCGCGAAAGCATCGACGCGTCGAAATTAAATATCTCTTTCATGCCGCGTAAATGCTGCTTACCGAAGAGCTTCGGCTAGAACAGGGTAATTTTCATCCCCCCGTATAATCTTCGCTACGGGGGTGTTATTCTCGGCGTCGGCTTTGTGCGAGCCCCTGGCGAGAGCGACACTTTTATTCTCCAATTTTGTTTCTCCCTCTCGCCCACGTCGATACCTCCTCTCTTTCTCTCTATCTCTCTCTCTCTCCCACTTTCTCGTCTCTTGTTCTCTAGCTTCGTCATCCCTACCACCTCGCCAAAGATTCTTAGTCGTGCTATCCAAATCCGCCCCGGCGCGTATAATTCTATCGTCCGATCAAATAATTGAAACGGTTTAATGCTTAGACGACGCTGCACGGGCGACCCTGGCTCCCGACCCTAGCACGGGCTTTTCTCTTCCCCTTTCCACTTTCCCTTTATCAATCCCCTCGTATGGGAGGCGATTCTTAAGGTTTCAATCGTGCGGGCGAAATGACCGATTTGTTCGAAAGCGATTCACCCTTGGACGAGTTCCATTTACGGGAGTGATTCGCAACTTCCACGACGGTAGGATAGTCGAGAATCCGTTTGTTTGATGTTTATTTAAACACCACCGACGATCAGTCGGAAGGGTTCGTGGTTTTTAGGGTTGCCAACGTGGCCGTTGCCCTCGTCTTCTAGGAAATCCAATCGGGTAACCGGTCATAATTGGTGGAACGCACAAATTTACCGGTTGTTTTTTTTTTCATAGAATTGTTTAACGACCATGTTTTCATCAAATTGTATCTTTGACCAATTGTACTTTTGATAAATTGTACCGTCGACCAACTGTGAGTTCGATCTTCATTTATCTTTTAAAAATTCCATCCAGACAGAAGCTGGATAGTTTTGCACGCCGAGTACAGAATGACAGGCATAATACAATTCTGCGGCTTCGCGATCACCATAAACCGTCGACGTTTGTCTCTGTACTTTATGCGCTGCTCCTTTTTCGCTTGAATTTTGCATCGCGCATAGGCAACAGACTCGGCTCGTTGCGTGCGAAATTGTTTCGGAGGTGACGGGTACGCGGCTCTAAAGTTTCGCACGGTCTCCGAAGTTGACGTTAAAACGGGAGGCGGTGAATTGTCGTCGACTTTCCGAGAATTCTAGATCGCGCTTATCCCGGTTTAATATTGATGCGCATAATATCAACTCTTAGGTTTCCATGTCCGTTTGTTCCTGGGCTTTATAAAGGCAAATGAAAAATTTGTTGTACTTTGAAAGATTAACATACAGTGTCGAGAAAACCAACGCCCCTTTTGAAAGCGGACTGTGTAAAAAGGAGGTGAGGATCTTGACCCCTTGCTCATCGTTAGGCTTGCCCTCTTTGTCGGTCACTGTGGTGCATTTTTCATGTTGAAGTTGACAAATGACTTCCTATTTCGGCGACTACCAAATCGAGAATACCGACGTCGAATTTTCCCGTATTCTCGACTCGTCGTAATTCCGACGGATAATGGCCGGACCGAGGGTTCTTTTTAATGTTGTCGTAAAACGTTAAGGTACACAAAATCGAGACCATTTTTATCTGCGCGACTAGTGCAGCGATCAAGAACGGAGAATGGGCGTGCGAGAGGGAAAGAGCTTTTCGCCCTCATCGTCGGCTGATGTCAAGTACACGCAAGGTCGAGCTTTCGATCGCATGTGTCGCTTATATGCACCGTACTAATAGCGCAAACGACTAACTGCGATAACCACTCGAATATCGGCTCCGTTGAGCAACATAATTCCATGCCTAAACATCGAGCCGCTCGCAGTCTCGCATACCCCAAGCGCACCTATAAATGCACCCGCTTCTCGACACCCAAGTGGAAGCTATGTACGTGTATACTCTCATCCGTGAGTATAGGAGAGAAAGAGAGAGAGAGATAGAGAGAGAGAGAGGGAGAGAGAGAAAGGGATCGAGGGGGCTCGGAGACGAGTCGTGGGTTGAGAGGGTGAAGGAGGAGAGGGCGAAGCAGAGCGCATGGTAGTTGAGGCATTATAGCGTAGCTACAAATCATAAGGCAGACCCTCCGTGCGGAAGGGTCGGTTGACAGTGGGACGTTACAGGCTCTGTACTGTATTCCCAGTGTACGTGGGGTGGCTCGACCCCGAAATGTCCAAATCTCTCCCTCAACCCACCTCGCGCGCGCACGTACGTTAACCGACAAGCGCACACACACACACACACACACACACACACGTACGGGCCCGTTTACACACACGAGGAAGCGCGAAACGTGCGTTTACTAACAGACGTACCGACAAAGTGAAAGAGAGGGAGGGAGAGAGCAAGGGAGAGGGGAATGAGAGTGATAGAGGGAGAGAGAAGCACACCTAACCTAACCCGTCGCTAAAACCTTTCTACACAGTTTCTTCCAAGGTATTTGCATAATCAAAGTTCAACTTTATTAATATACTATATTATGCGTCGTCCTTGTCTTAGGTTTGCCGACTATGCTTACGGATATCGATTGTTACGTTCTCGCCTAGATGGAGAGATTTCGAAAGGGGTTTTTCGTTTCCACGGTTCGTTTTAAACGTATTCCATACTAAATGAGAAGTAATGTCATACCGTTGAAAAGGGAGTTTACGAATTACAGGTTTCTGAAGAAATTGCAGAAATCGTTTGCGTGTCATTATCGCGTACGAGGAAAAATGTATTTTGTAATATAAGTGTAAATATAAGTTTGGAATCATATAAATCATGTATTGATGTTACAAAAAATTACGTTTATATTGGGGGTGCAAAATGCTGTGTTGCGCCCTAGTTTCGAAAAGGACCATTACGTGCATTTCGAGAAGACGATAATTATTTGAATGAGAAAATTCACAAAAAAATCGAAGATCAGAAGATTAGGATATGAATCCAGAATCAGGAAATGGCAATAGGTTTCCACTTAAAATGAATCTTTGAAAATGCGAAAATGTACTCGGTATCATTTTGTTTCGAATCCGAGTTCTGTAAGGTTTATCTCCCCTGGTTTCTGTAATCGCTTGATTAATTTCGTCGACCTGAATTATATTATCTCGCGTTTGTGTAATTCCGCGGAGACCGGTCGCGTCTATCACGCGATGCTTTAAACCGATCGGTCTTGCCAACATAATCACTATTTATTCACTAAAGCGATAACTTTATTAACGGATTATGGAGTGTTATTAATCAAACTATTTTGTGGCCGGCTTTCAATTCCCCATTAAGCGTACAACACAAGAATCCTCAACGAGTAATATCATTAATAAAAGTTGCCTAGTGCGGGTAAAGCGGCTAAATAAGTTTACGGGAACGATAAGTTTTAAAGAAATGAAATTCACCACTTTGCCGAAGAAAACACCGTTGTTAATGGTTCAAGAAAATTACCATTTACTCGCCAATAGATCAGTAACACCGTGGTTACTGATAAAACAGGCATAACGAGATGAAGGAATAATTGTACATGTCTAATAGCGTATAGAAAAGGTTTGCCCAGTAACCGGAATTGGATTGAAATTTGATTACAAATTATGGATACACATTGTGGAATAAAATGTAGGAAGTCCATTTCATCTAAACTCAAAATGATGTCAGTTGTACTCTGCTCTCGATAATTCTAAACGTTAAAAAAGGAAAGACAGTAACGTTTCACTTTCTGCCCTAAACGCACAACGTACTGCCAAGAGCTATCAAATATTTCTTCGGAGTAATAAACAACACACTGCCGTGTAACAGAAGTGCTTCTAATAATTACGTTACGGAAACAGCATTCAGGAAACTGTTCGTATTACACGAACGCGTTTTCTTCACGCTGTAAAACCTCGATACTTCGGGCGATGGCACCAGAAAAGTAGATTATGTTTAATTAATTAGTCGACGAAGATAAGTTTATCGTCGCTCTCGGATTTCTCGCACGGTTAGGACGAAGTCTGGTCGTAATTACTTCTCTCGGGTCCGGGTGGATGCGCCGCCGTCGTCACGAGACGTATATATACGGTGACTCGCGCATTATCGTCCTTCGGACCTCCGAAACTGCATCCGAGTGTTTTTTTTCTCGTCGTCTTTTTTCGTTTTTCGGTTTGTCCCTCATCGTTCATCGCGTCGTCGTGTCCCGAGTCGCGCTGATGTTGCGAAGGGGTAAATACCGCGCAGGTTTTTCATTTATTGGTACGCCCGGTTATTCGTGGCCGTAAAACTGCGAAGATCAACAAGGAGACAAATTTATGGGAGTTTTGCGACGAACCGCGTTGAGGGGTAGCGAGGGGGGTCAGTGGAGGGGTTACGAGAGAGCTTGCATGGCGAAGAGGACGCGTGGTGAGATGGAAGCTTCACTCCTAACCGAGATGAAACTACTTGTACCGGGTGTACCGATAAATAGATGGAAGAATACGACCTAACGTCGCGTCGGCGCTCGTCGAAGGGGCATTTCTCTCGCATTTCGAATGTCTCCCCGAGGGTAAAAGTTTTCCGACGAACTGCTAATTGTGATGTAATTGTAGGAATTGTAATCTGATGGCCCTTAATGAGTTTGTTTTATACCGAATGAGATTTCTTGTTTATCATTGAGATGTAACTGGCCGTATTTCTCAAGCGTTTGTACCGACAATACTTTATTTATGTATTTGATTACATTTATCGTAACTCCTTGTCAAATTCATTGCATACCAATTCCTCATTATTCCGTACTTCCCTTCGCAGGAATGCGGTCGCAAACTTTGTTTCATTGAAAAACCAACTTTTTTATTCATGCCGATTAATTCCTGAAACATGAAATAAGATTGTACGTGCATCCTAACAGTTTCAAGCGTTAGTCGCATAATTAATACCCAAAGGCGGTTTTGAAATGCAGTACGGCGAAAGCCCGGTGAACCCGCACGGGATCGCCGCTCAACGGTTTTACAGGTATTATTAAAAATTGTCAGGTAGTAGTACGCATTAAAATAGTTGTAATTTCCACTCAATAATTTGTAAGGTGGTTGATCCCTTACGCCATTAATACATCCTTTGCAAATAAAAGGCGATCGATGAAGCATATATCTGCTGGTAGAATAACGGAAATGACTTTCAGAGGCCGGTACGACGGGAATACCAGCGATCGAGTCCGTTATTCACCGACTTGCCCGGTAAAGTTTTCTTAAATCAATATTAATCAAGCCGATTACAATAAAAGTATTCCCATCGGTTTCTGATAATTGGCGCCGCGGCTTCTCGCATTCCTTTGGCAACTTTCTTACCGTACAAGTCGTACTAATCGTGCAGAATAAAGTGTCATCGTTTTTTCCAACGATAATGATGAGTCGTCGTTGGAAACTATTGCATAGAAATACGCGATAACAATCGGGCGTGTGATCGCTTTTGTAGGCGATGTATCTCTTAATATCACGTTATTATTTTGGTGCGAGCGTGACATAACTGACTTCTGAACGGGCAAGAGTACGATAAACGAACTTGGCACAAGTATTACGTATGACTTGAAAATAGCAATTTATTTTTACGTTGACGTGGGTCGTAGATTCGGATTAATTTGAAAGTATAAACATCAGCGAGTCTTATTTTGATAAACTCTTGGTAAATGGTGTTTCCATTGTTACTCGGCAGCAAATGTAATATGGGCGAATTTTGCGATCGGTGGGTTTTGTCTTTGGTCAATAAACCTTCACCTATTATGGCCAGTCCACTTGAAAAACTTAATTGTGACGAAAGGATTAAAGAAATAGCTACGAGATCATCGTGAAATACCGACGCGGCGAAAAGCGCAAAAACGAACGCCGGCTGCCGAGTGCTGGACTCTAGCTTCGGGAAAGATCCCTCGAGTGTGCTCGCAAACAAGTGGATGCCTACCTTACCGACTCGTCTACGAACCGACCGAGTTTGCACGCTGAACGCGTAGTTATTATATCTTTTAAAGCCTGCGACTTTTCGTAGCCGACCCTTTAGGAACTCGTCCGACGGTCTCCCCCCTCGAGAATGGCTTGTCGAACGAAATGAGTGAGAGACAAAAAGCCCGCACGTCAAACAAGGCCATTGTCCCGGCGTCAATGAGACGTGTCAAAATGTTGTCGAAAATTGGTCAAATATTGATGGCGATTCAATTCCCTGAAAAATCACTTTATCCGTCTGAATACTTGGGAGAATTAGCGAATCGTGACACGAATGCCTAAAGAGATTGATCAAGACGCGTCACGCGGCGCTGGAAAAAAATATAAGACGTCCAGTTTAGCACGATATTCTTGTGTCGCAGATAAACTCACGTAATCGTCATTCATTGAGTTGCTCGTTTGGTGATGGCTCCGTCCCATTATCTCAATTGCTAGACGTACGCAAATACGCCTCGTCATCCCGAACGACTTTTATCAGTTGGGTCGAATTCTCATCTGTGGCAAAGGCGCTGATTATTCCCAGTATAGGTCATATCATATGGGCAGTGACATAATGCACGAATAACACGTCGTACGTCACGCGAAACCCGGTAAGGCTAGTCGGGCATCTAGCGAGAAAGCATGGTCATCATTGGACGATTTCGTCACTATTCATCTCAGAGACGTAAGTCGAGCCCCACTAGATGTGTAAAAAAAAATGAAAGCGCGGTCATGTTCCAATGTAATATCGATCGTCGAGCAGAGCTCCAGACAATAGGATTTCGAATGGGTGAAACTGGAAGATTAATCATGCAATTGGAAGGAAGGGTTTAGTTGGAAGCGACGAATCCCGTGGAAGATTTATAATGTCAATTCAATGAATCATCGCGGTCTCCCGACTCCGGCGGAGTCGCGTACACGAGAAGTGAGAAGTTGCCAAACAAAGAAATTGACTCGTATTGCTAGCTGAGACGTCGCGGTTGTCTTATTGCCATAAGTCTTCCAGGAAAACTGTTGGTGGATTCCTAAAGGAGCTAAGGAAAACGCAATGTTGCTTTTTTCGCTCCAACGCTAAGACTATTATTTCGATAATTCGGCCTGCCTTCGATTCGCTAGCGAGGTGCGCGTAATTGCGGTAGGATGCGCGAAATGCCATTTATGTCCCGATACTGATGGTGAATCGCTGATCCCTCGAGCGAGATAGTCCCCGGCGTGTCACTGGCGTTTCTCTCTCCGCCCTGCCACGTTTTCCAAGGTCGCAACCGTCGAACAGGCATTTCTCAGCTTCGACGGAATTAGTATCTGCGAGAGACACCGGGACGCGGACAAGTGATGCAATGCGACGGTTACTGGTCGAACGACTTATATCTTATGATGCCCAGTTTTTCCGAAACGGGACGGCCGCCAGTGCCATTTTCGTCTCGCGATGCGATTCTTCTAATATGGTCTACGCTGGTCGGAATGAATCTTTCATCGAGCGCGGACATGCGCGAGTAACGACCCTGAGCACGTATCACAGAGGCTACGCACTCCCGTCGTGCAATTTTGCATTAAGTACAGAAAAGTTGCGCTCTTCGTTCTTTCATTACCAAGAAGAAAGGGGCAGCGAATGGAAACGCGACGAATCGCCGGCAAACTTCGATATTGAAACTTGGAAGTCGTAGTTTCGCGTTGGTACGTCATACCAATGCTCTGAGAAGGTAAAATGGATGGAACCAATGAATTGGAACTAAAAATTTGGAAATTCAAAATGCTACGATTTAAATGAATACTATTTTTAAACTCTGACGAAACTATACGACTTAGGACTTGAGAAGATCAGTCAAGTGGGTTTTTAGATTTCCAAGAGGTTTATTCAAATAGTAACATAATTTTCTGTTGGTTTTGGTCTTTTTATTCAGGCATTACAAGGCACCAAACTAAAAACGGATGATATTTGTTAGGACATCAATATATTTGTCCGTGTTTCAGGTAGATAACCAGCCACTTTAATCTTGCGCAGTCTTATTGCATTATTGGCGAGGTTACCGGAGGTCGCCCAGTCCGTTAATCGTACTAAATGCTATTTACTACTATACATACTCGACGATCAGTGTTTATAAACGACCGCGAAAGTAACGTGACCTATGACGTCCAATAAATACCCGTCCGTTAAGTCCTTTCAACTTCATCAAACTTGAAGATATCCCCGGTAAATAAATATTCAGCCATGCGTGTAATGAGGTGCTAAGGTTCAATATCTTTTCCACGCTACTATTCGTCGGACTGGAATAATTCCTCGATAAGTTTAAAAATACATTAAATAAATAAATATAGAAGTTGTCGAGTACTTTTTCACAAGATTTTTTGATTTCCGATCGTCGCTCCACTTGGAATCTTAACAATTTCTGCCAAAAACAGGGACGAGATTTGCTTTGATGCGCCGCTCACAAAGTGAGCCAGTGACGAACGAACATCTTCGGAGCGATTCGGTTTAGTAAACCGCGCCCTATGGTCTATATCCAAGGTCCTCGGAGTATTAAGCCACATGCGCGTTCTTTCATCGGCATTGGATTCGGATGTTGCCCCAAGGCACTTAAAGCCTCGACCGAAAGTCTGATAACGGGGCAACTAGTGAGCGGATCTATGTGAGATTCGGAGATTTTATAGCAATATGAAATCAGGGAGAATTTGGAACGAATGGGTAGTTATGGTTCTTCAATAAAAAAAAAAGATGCTGAAACACTCCCACGTGAGGCATTTAACGTTTTTACTACAGGGACCGTACGTTTGACATCTGGAACTTATTTTTTTTTTTGTCGAGGCAAAGGTTAAAGTACTCGTTTGAAAAAGTGTACTGCCTATTCTTTTTTTGTTTAAAAATTGTTTAAATTAAAAAATAGTATTTTGAGTCAATAAGCACCACGCTAAGACCTCGGTTTTACATATATATAAATCTTCGTTTGCAGGAGTAGGAAATAATGGTTTCGGATAAAGCGAACCGTGTCGAGTATATTACATCCAAGCACACGCTTATTTACCATGATCCTTTCAGCTTCTTTTCGTTCGCAGTTCGCATTCCGCGAATAATCTATCCATTTATCGGCAGTCGTTCGCCCGTTTCGAGAGTCTATCGGCATTCGACTCGATGTAACTCGTTCTCCCGTTGTCGGCTCACTTCCAATCCCGATTTATCGTAAACAATATTCCCGACGCGGGCACGTGCATGTGCCATGTCGAACATGCGCCCCTCTCCAATCCCTCCCTCACACACACGCACTCTCTCTCTCTCTCTCTCTCTCTCACTCGTATTCTTGTGTGGCTCGGTATATTATCGCACTATTATTTCATTATCGGAAGGTTAATAAAGGCAAGACGCATCATCCATTTGGCAATATTCACCGCCCGGGAGACCGCGATTCTAGGTGATACTCGACAAATATTTGGCGCGTCGCGTGGATTTTGCATCGCTTAAATGTGTACGCAGTGCCAATACCGAATAATAAGCTGCAATTTACAGCAGGCACCATTATATTTATACCGTTCACGTCGCGAAGGGCATGGGTGGTAAAGTGCGAGGCGAGAAATGTATCGTTTTTACACACGAACACCGCTGATAACTTTCTATTACGGAATTTAGAATGTGCGAAGAAAATGCTAAACGGAACACTATACATATTTTACGAAGCGATATTTAATCTCGTTTTATTCGTGCTGTCGAATTTGCGAGCGCATTCTTAAATTAACAACAATAAAAAACTGGAAAGATAATTTGTTGCAAAAGTTCTAACCGCTTTTACTTTCCATTGTACTCATGCTCGGTGCTGATTCAACTTTCGACCACAAGGGATGAGTCATTTTTATTCAAGTACGAGGGATTGTAAATGGCACAGAGAACGACGGATTGCAGTTGAAATATTTGCTTAAAAACAATGCCAACTGAACAAAACACTTGGAAAACGTAGTATGGAAATTACTAGATCGAACGGTTTCGTTACAACCTGATGCAATATGGAACAAGCGTGGTAACTGTTCCTTACAACTGTTTGGGAAACGTACTGGATAAAGGGTTCTGAAAACGTTTTATAAGTTGCGGACCACTTGGAAATACCGCAGCTCGAACGGTTTTTGGTTTTGGTATCGGTTTTAACCTCTACATAAATTCTAATCGCTTGTGGATTTTTGTATTGTCATGTAATTTTGGACGAATTTTAATTTCGCGACTTCCTACAGATGTCGTTCTATCGAAATATTACTCGGAAGCGTATCGATCCTCTCGAATACCGATAAGTTTGGAGGTAAGAAACAACAACAACAACTAGCATCCAAGAGTAACGCGGTCAAACAGTATACGGATGGACGTGAGGATTCGAGGAACAACGAGCAGTGATAAAGAGACTCGAAATCGGCCAATGCCCGTCGGGGAGAAATAAAACGAAGTTATAGGAAATAAACGGGAAAGAATAATGGTGGGAGTGGTGTAGAAGTCGGGGAGAAGGCGAAAGCGAGCGTTAATGGAATGGTGCTGAAAGAGACAGAAATAATAGAGAGTTATACGGAACAAGAGGGCAAAAAAAGGCTATTCGCTCGCGAGAAAAGGCTAATGTGTACCTTTGATGCGAAGCGAGAGAGACATAGATAGACATAGATAGAGGTAGAGGTAGAGAAAGAGATCTGCAGAGAGAGAGAGAGGAGAAAGGCCAGACGGACAATCCAAACGACCGACACCGCTTTGTGGAAAAGCCGACGATAAAAGTGTCAAACAGAACGTGGAACTGGAGCGCACAATGCGCTCTACTCGCATTGAGAGAAGTGCGTGCGCGAGATTACGCACATCGTCGAACAAAAGGGCGCGATGCATGACGTATACGCGCACGCGACATCGCGCGAGGTGAAACCGTGAGGCAATTGTCGGCGGGCGGGCGGCGAACGGCCGCAACAGCAGCGCTTTTTTGCGGCTTCTTAAACACGGACCATCGCAAATTGCCAAGGTTTTGCGACAACCGATTTTGCACGCTCTGCGATCGTAACTCGCGGCCCGCTCGGTTGCCCGTTCCATTGTGTGCCGTTTTATATTCAATCCCACTTTCGCCGCTGGCTACGCCAACAACGACGGTAAATCTCCTCGGATACCTACTACTGAAATTCCGAAAGACGTATTTTCGGTCCGTCTTCCCCGTTTTCCCTCGATTTTCTGCGAAAATCTTGAGATGACGAGATTGGATGAGCGCTTTTCTCTTTCTATTTTTGCTACTTCCGATCCAGAAACGTCGATGTACATCGGTGAGCGCGGAATCACTCGACGGATTACGGGTATACAACGACAGCAGGAAATAGTTTGCTCGGAATTCATCGCCATCTTTTTTGTTGGATCCAAAAAGACGATTTGAAAAAATGCGTAATTTAAGAATTTCCATTATTTTGTTTGGCATCGATAAACAACGGGGCACGGAATAAGATTCAATAATCGTCTACTGAATTTCACTCTCCGAATCAAACCCAGCGTGTGTCGTTCGATTCCCTTCGTCCAGCATCCGGTTATTTTTAGATCCCATCATCATGCGGTGTACTTGGAAAATCTAAGAAAGTGAACGACTGGGAGAAAGAGACGGAAAGGGAAGAGTCAGTCGACGTCGGTTCGTTGTCACTAACCTCGAAGCTCAACCTCGGGGATAAATTTCTCATCCCTCGTCACGCTTTGTTTCCCTTTGTTTTTTAGCTTTATTGTTCTTGTCATTGTCGCAGCAGTTATTAATAGTTTTATTCCTATTCCCGCTAAAACACGACTACGTTTTCCAAGATTAATAAAAGGCAGTTTTCTTGCTTTTACACTTTACATTATTCGATGACGATACAACAAAACAATACATTGTTTATCAAGGGTAAAGAGATAAAGAGATTTTTAATCAATGGCGGAATTACGTTAATTTTAACCCAATAAAAGGCAAAGTTTTTTTTAGATGTTGTACGTAGAAAAGCGTCAGATAAAAAGAAAAAGAGAAGAATAACTCGATAAATAAAAGTCAAATGATAAAGCTGAAGTTAAATCAAATATTTTCGTAATGAACGATGGGAATGTTTCCTACTACTGAATCACGTAGTTGACAAATCGGACTTTGCGCTACGCTCGTTCACAACTGTCTCAGGAGTATCGTTTTCTTAATCGATTCATTGATAGCGAGAGACGTGTTTTCTTTCTTCGAGCGCTTTTTCGTTCCATTTGTAGAACATTAAATTCACGATAGCTTTATTTATACAAGGTTATTTTTTGGGTACTTTTTCGTAGAAATAGTCATTAAGACTAGCAGTAAACACAATCTAACTAATGAAAATATTTTTTGTTTTAGGTAAGCCAGTGTTGCTAATACATTCCAACGATTTGCTGCCGATGAGGTAACATGAGTATATGAATTTAATTTAAAAAACACAGGATGCGCAAAAAATTAAAGAAATTTACACGACAATTTAGGTCACCTTTTATACGAGGAACCTCCGATTAAATAACATTGTAATTTGCTTCATCGATGTCAGTAGAAGATTCGATGAACGTAACGCTAATCCTAATGGTGAAGATGAAGAATGGTGAAGTAAATAAAGGCCTCGATGAAGCAAATTGCAATAATGCGAAAAACCTCGGTGAAATATGATCTCAAAAAATAAACATACACACAGAAACCTAGAATTACGTAGAAGGCTAAATTTATGATACGCTTATTCAAGACATCGTTTTTCCATCGGTACTTAAAACAGCCCTAGAGTTTCGAGTCGGTTGCTCTTAATTTCAGACACTTCGATTGCTGAATATAGTAAACATCTGGCCTCTTACAAATTTTAATCGAATCTGCCAAATTCCGAGATTTCATCGAAAAGGTCGCCGTCCGTCGGAGAAACGTTTTACGGAAATGGTCATATATCGCGTTCTTTGTCCAGGAATATTTCGTAACAAAGTCTCGTATATGATTGCCGTATATGAATAGACGCGTCATTTTCTTAAGTTTTCGAATTCAATTTCTCGTCGTCCATTGTTCGCGAGGCATTGTCGAAATTGAGTTCGCGGCTGTACAAGAACTTTCGAACAACGGCAGGTCGCCACGATATAAACGAATCGTATCAATTCGCGGTGCGTACGCGGAGGTAGTAAAAGGTCGTAAGGAATTAGAATGCACGGCCACTGCTAGGGAAATGCACGATCCGCGGCAGAGTCGGACAGCCAGAGTCAAAACATCGCTTTTGCATTCGGGACCTCTAGCGAAGAGGTATTTTTATCGTCATTTTTTCTTACCCGTCGGACTGCAGGCACCCGCGACACACAAAAGTGCGTAGGCAGTGACAAATAATCAGCATGCCGCGGGTCCGCGACTCGCTTAATTCATTCAACTTTCTAACACCGCACCTTCTCGCTCGGCATTTCCACGATCACTGGCAATATCCTCGCCGGTCCTTACCGTCGTCGTCGTCATCGTCACCGTTCCTCGTCGACCCAGCGGTCCCTTATCCTTATGCAGTCGTAAGTGCATAGATTTCACCCGGCGCGTTCCATTAATCTCTGTCCTCTCGAGCCACGAGAAACGACCAGCGAAACGCCATTCCATTTACAATTTTAGAACCTTCCCTGGAGGATAAATCGCGTTTACCCGCGCGCTTTCCGATGCCTTTTTCCGAACTGTCAATAACGAAGCGAGCACCTATCGCTCCACGAGAACGTTATCTTGGCGAGATACGTTAGTTTCGACTTTGACGAATCAATTGTCTCGACCACGTTGGTAAATGCATCAAGTGTTGTCGTTGCTGTTAGATCAGGCGATAGCCCGGTCTTGGGGTGGATTCACATGTTCAATGTGTAGTATCGATGCTTATTTTGCAACTACGTCACATTGCACCAAATCGCAAAGAACTAGATTCGAGAAACGGATAATTTGAAAGACGTTTACTTCAATTGTAGCGATGCACTCGGGTACAATTGACATTTCATTACGTGACACAAGTGACAGTTTTATTTGAACAGCGTACGGGATTATTACACAAGTCGAGGATAGGTATTTGAAGGTCCGACCTCGTGGCGCGAGTCCTGGATAGTTCGTTCGTTTTTAACTCTTTCTTCTTTCATCTTGCCTCTTTGTTGCGCTCGCGCAACACTATTCTCTCTCGCTTTCGCGTACACGTACACCGTCGATGGCGGCAGGCAGTCTGGCCAGTTTATTCTACGGACGCGAATTCCCTCTCCCTCGTAACCCCTTCACCTCGTCTCTCGCTCTCTCGGCCTCTATCTATCTTTCTGTCTCCCTCGCTCCATCTCTCTCTCTCTCTCTCTCTTCGCCGTTCTTCTCTAAGGTGCTCTCTTTCCATCGTCTCTTCGATTTGTATAACCTTCGTAGGTTTTCTTGTTCGCGGGTCTCCTCTTCCTACCCGTGCCTAGCTTGCCGTACTGCAGACTCACCTTACACCCTACACACGTTCGCTTCGGGTCCCCGAGCACGCCAATTGGTATTCCGCACGCTCCTTAATATTCTCCCGCGTACGCGAGCTTCGAGGCTCGTATAAAGTCGCACGCGAGCCGCGCGTATCGCCGACGTCGTCGGGCGCATTAGTCGTATACAAGAGTCACCGATAGACCGATCTCCCACCACCAGGATTGTTGGAAACCAGCACTGCTACTCTGGAAAACTCCTTTTTCGCGTTCGCGTCGATTCGTTCGGAGCGAGGTCTCTCATTTTTATTACTTGGTCCATTGAGTCGCTTTTATTCCGATAACTCGTCGCTAAGGCGCGCGTGACGTCAGTCTGATTTATTTGGAACGGATCGTGGGTTTCAGCCGAGAGACCTTTCAGTTTGTACCAGCGAAGATACGGAAATGCATCGAGAAATTATATTTTTCCAACCGAGAGAAAATACGTTTCCCACTTCAGGTAGGTGCGACGGTTCGTAAAATTGAAAACATATCGAGAATCTAACGTGTCCTGGAGATAAACACGATGGATGAATTGTACACGACAATTTTACTAAAAAATACTTTGCGATTTTGAATGCGATCCACGTGAAATCGATGGACGTCCATGAATCTAACGATCGAACCGGCCGAAAACGTAGTGGGTAGATTTTGCGCCAATATCTGGTTAATCTAATTGGAAATGATACGATGTAAAAATGCGACCTACTGAATTTAGACCTAACCTAACCTAACCTTGGAATGTCGTACTATGACTAAGAATTCATTGATTTGATTGTCTATGTCTTTCTCTCTTCAAGATTCTGCGCATTCCTTTCTTTGAAATGCCTTTCTCATTTTGTCATGGGGTGCGTCATATACCCATGATTCAATTGGGGTTGTAATGTGACAGAGCTTCTCATCCAGCTTCGAATAGGGATCGTGACATTCATAATTTCGTTTTTCTTCGTGTTTATGAAGAATAAGTCAGTAGGGCCGAAATTACAGTAGGCCCTGTCCAAATCTGAACTCTCTTCAAATTTATAATAATTTTCCCTGTCCAAATTTAAGGTCTCCCCTGCATCCTGCTCCCATCAGAAGCCTATGACGTGATTGGTGGGCGTGAACAACGATTAAAACTTACAAGTGCACGAACTGTAGGGCTAGAGAGATTTCATGGATTTGGACAGGGTCTATTGTAATTGTTGATAAAAACGCGGATATCAAGTCATTTCGATAGAACGGCAAATCGAAACAATGAAGGGAAATCTTTCCAGCGTGTTTAAATTACTCGTTTAAAATGCATGCACACAGCTACGTTGAATACAGCCCCTCGAGCCTGGAATTCACCTACGAAGCTGAGCTCGTTAACGGAGCAATCGAGCAGTCGGACAGGTTGACGGGCGCGTCTACCTCGAAGCCGAAACTCCGATTGTCGTAGGTCGGGATTTACACTTATTGTTGACAGACGCCACCGCCATCGTCGTCACCGCCAATCACGAAATGTAGGCGAGCAGAACTGCCAACAGTCTGTTGTGATATGCAGATCGTTTACGTTCGCCGATCCTTTTCGCTACCTGTTGCTCCTATCGACGGGGCACTTTTTCGCGTATTCCACCTTATTGCAATGCCGCCGTCCGTACCAACTCGAAAACGACTTACGGTAGTTGAGTTTTTACGCCGCGAGCTTTTACTGCGGCGTTACTAGGCTTCTTCACGTCAAACGCATTTGTAGCGGATATTCGTCCGGCACGGTCGTTGCTGCCGTGAAATAAACGTCTACTGCGTAATCTGTCGAGGGTTATGTGGATTACAGATCTTAGTGGGGATTCTTCTGCAAAAATTATAGCTATCCGTCTAATTACGACGCGAGCAATAGGATCTTTGCAAAGTACATTCTATATATATATATATATATATATATATATATCGTTTGCTCTCTGACAATTAAAATAGTACGAATAGCCGTTCTGATCATGCGTTTCTTCCAACGAGTTCATTGAAACGTTTATGCCCCGACGTCATAACAACAAAACTCGACGTTCAAAATAAGTATTTAACATTCGAAGTTTAATTGGAGTTGTTAACAAGAGAGTCTACTTTTGCATGTTTTATCTCGATGGTTGGCTGGGAATCCGTCGAACTAGCTTTTAACTGTTCTTGGCGCGGCTCGACCATAACTTTCTTCTCAAGACTTAGAGCATGTTTGCGCGGTATGGATATGTTCTATTTTTAACTGCAACTTTTAAGCGGGAGTCATGAGTGCTGTGCACACGCGACATCGTGGGGTTCTCTTTGTTCTCGGTTCGCTTTTCATTTTTGCTTGCCATTTTACTTCGGTAGCAACTATTCTTGTGGTGGTGCGGTGACCACTCGTCGTTGGCCTTCGCGCACTATCGCAGGATTAGGATATTCGAAATTCATGACTCCATAATAATTAATGCACGTTTTACCATGTTCAATCTGTATTGAAACTCCGATCCAAGTCGTTTTTCTACGTCTTCGAAGATGAAAAACGTACGAGAAAAAGTCATATCGGCAAGAACAATGGAAGAACCGGTGGAGGGGGGCGGCATGCACGATCCATCAGCTGTGGCCGACCTAGTGTAAAAATTGTGAGCGATTAAGATTAAGATATCGCGGTGATTTGCGATAAACGACCTTGGAAGGGCGAGAGTCAAGATGCCGCGCGCACACTCGAACATATGACGGTTGCGATAATATAAATTGCACGTATCGCTTTTATTTATTTACATACGAGACTCGTATGCTTTTATGGACATATCTGTTCTATTGTTGTCGTTCCACAATGCGCGGCTAGAGTCGGAAAAAGAGGCTTTATGCAAATTGCATCGTTACATAAATAATTTAAGCGAGCATTAATTCCACGTTGTCGAGGAGTAGTAAAAATGTCGTTAATGGGATTTTCATTGTTGACGTAGTTTAGCTTGTATATTTATGTCTTTTATTGAAGCAACGTGGAACAACGAGCAATGAGAAAGTTCAGGTCCCGACAGTTATTGAACTTATTCGCGTGATTATTACTTATTTTTTTGGTGGAAGTATGGCCGCCGAAAAAAGGATCCATCTTTTACCTCCCTCACTCGTTTGACTAAAATTGTAATTTATTTATTCGCCGCTATCGAGCATCTGTATCTGTGGCATCTTTATCAATGTTCGATTTCCCAACGACTCTTGCCTTTCCATAAAACTAATAGTCCAAATAAGCATTTATCGTGGAAAACTCCATTACATTACGCGCATCATGGAATCTTATACATTCATGATGCAATAAAAACTGGATAGACGTAAATTATTCTATAAATGAAGGATAGGACATGTCGTTACCGTGTATTCCTTTCTCCAACTTGCGATCTATGCATCCCGCTTTCTGATTGTCGCTCTCTCCCCCTTCCATCTCTTCTTATCTCATTATCTCTGTCTTCTCCATCGCTCGTTTTCCTTTTTTTGTCCATAGTGGCGGAAACATCTACATATATTTATATTCGCGCGAGATGCAAGTTCCGTCCTTAAATGCTACTTACAATACGAGCATTCTCTCTTAGCGACTGCCGCGCGCGCCGCACGGAGGGCAGAGGGTCGTTCTTATTTTCACCGTACGGTATATGTAGAGAACTAACAACCACAAATGCCGGGGCCCACGCTTGCCCGTGTTGCGCTCTCGCGATGAGAGTGCTGATATGAAGGGAAAAGAGGAAAGGGGGAGAGAAAGAACACGTAGATAAGAGGCAATAACATAATGGGACATAAAGTTATTAGTTCGTGAAAGGGATTACGTTACGCAATATAGTAACGTAGAAAAAGGAGTATAATGCGAATAGCCCAAGACATGATCAGGCGTACGTGCATTTTGTATTCCACAATGGATCATTGTTGGAAGGAGAAAGTAATATATTCCGTTACTGCGAATGGCCGCAAATTTAACTTGGATTTTCTCGCAATCGACGTCCGGTACGACTATTTCTGTCTTAAAAATGATTCATTTTGTTTTTCTACACGATAAGAGCAATATTGTCGATAGAGAGAAACACTCTTCCTCGCAGGCGCGCCGTAAAAGTATACGAAATACAGCGAAAAATGAAAGAAGAGGTCGTCAGCGAGGGCCGCAAAGGGAAGAAGGAGAGCGCGAGGCGACATTGCAAAAAAATAGAATAGTACATATGGCGACGGGGGTCGAGAGAGAAACGCAAACGCAGATCTCGCGGCGAGCACTGGAGCGATAAAGGGAGAGAAAGAAACCGCGCGCGATATACCGGGAGTCATGCGTGGAGGGGGCATAGCTGGACCCCAGTCTCGGCAGTCTCCATAGACCGTGTGTGGTACGGCTGAGTAACGAAACCAGTCGTCTCTCTACTCGACAGCCAGCTAGTCTTTGCTTCTAATTCTCGCGATTGTTAACTCGTGGTTTCGCGAGTGCGGTTGAGGTGACAACATTCCGCTACGACGCCTACGGCTCGTCTCGTTCTCCACGTGCTGCGTAGCATCGCATGAGGATTCATTCGATTATCACTGATAACGCGTTGACAGTTACGGATATTTCCAAAAGACGGTTGTGTTAAATTGTGTTTGCTTTCGAAATCTTGTGGAGGTTCTGTAGCAGTGTAGATTATAGATGCACCAGTATAAAAGTGACAAAGAGTAGAGAAAAGGGGGTACGGGTCGGCCATCGACGTCGTGAGACGCGGTGAAGCGTGTCAAGGTAACGACCGGAGTAATCGATCGATTGTCGTGCGTTCCTACATTGGGATAAAGTGCCGACAATCAATTTCAACGGACGCGCGCAAGACTCAGAGGCTATCGGTAGCGCTTCTCGCGTCGATAAAGCAACAATCGCGCTGTAAATCGTTGCTCGCTCGCTCGCTCTCGCCGAACAAAAGATCTCGTTAATAGGCTCGGCGAGAGTGGAAAAGCGCTCGAGGCATTTCTCGATAAATCACGGACTTGGCCGATAAACGCGTGCGGGCTGTCGTGGAAAAAGCACACAGTGCGAAGAATATGCGCGCATCACTCGCCGAAGCAAGGAAACTTCTCGAGTCATCGACACCGGAAATAATTTCGAGCGCGGTCTCCAGCAAGTATGGACCGCAGCTTTCAAGATAAGGCGGATTTTAAAATGAATCAGCAGCATTTCAAGCTTAGTGACTTTGGTGTGGACGTCAAACCGGCCGGTGATTTCAGACAGTTCAGGCAGGGCGCTTCTGGTGGATTCGCTCAGGCAGCTTTCAAGGTTCAGCTCCAGAGTCGAAACCGTTCACCATTGGGAACTACAAGTGTTGCTCAAAACGGAAGTGGGCAAAGTCCCAACGCCAGTCCAAACGGTCCAGGATTCACGAATCTGTTGCCAGCTGGCCTTAATCAGGCAAGAACGAGTCCTAATAGCGCCCTCGTCTTGATGAGAAAAGGTCATCCACTTAGTCCTGGCTGCAATTCGCAGATGCAGGGGGTTGCCGCGGAGATGAGGCTATCCTCGTCATCTTCTTCGTCGGCGGCGTCGAGTCCTTGTCCAGCTTCAGGATCGCCGCCGGGCTACTGGAAGCAATATGGAGGCCAAGAAAGCGGGGTAATTATTGCCTACTTTACTTAAACCGAAATCGAAGGGATCATTTTCTTCCAAGTTACATTTGCATTCAGAATTGTCCGCTTAAGTAAAATAAAGTTTATTGCAAGAATCATCTAACTTAAAGGTTTTCCTTCTCGAGTAGTCGCTTCTGATTAGGTTTATTAATTAAGGAACATAAACAAAGAGGATGTCAAATGAAATCAAATTGAATTCATCGAATTATTCGTGACGTTATTACCGCAATAAAGCTGTCAAGATTAAAAATATGCCAATAAATGAAGCAGAAGAATAACAAAAGTGGTAATAAGCTTTTCTTCTTGACTGTCAATTAGATGCAAGAGAACGACGTTGGTGATATTGTAATTATAATTTGCGATCATACGGGCTGAAAAGAGGTGCGTTAAAGGGAAACAAGTGTCCCTCCTTAAAGTATGAAATATGCGAGGTATTAACGAGTTCATTACGTGAATAAGAATCATAAATTGTACCTCTGTGTCGTATAAGACACTCGCTCAGTTTCGGTTCGCACCAATTAAGAATTGCATAATTACGCGTCCATTTCAGAATCGATGCTTTTGTCTAATTGCGTACTATTTACCATATAGAGGCGGAAGGAGTTTAAAGGTAAAGGTCTAACGTTGGGTACCTGACGGCGTGACGAGCCAGGTGTTACTTAGCATGAGATAGTTTTCAGTATTACCAAAAAAAAAAAAAAAACAAAAAAAAAAAAAAAAAAAAAAAAAAAAAAAAAAAAAAAAAAAAAAAAAAAAAAAAAAAAAAAAAAAAAAAAAAAAAAAAACAGCGTGGGTGATAAATTAAAATTTACATAACAGAAGTAATACGAAATTTAAGTGTCGACTTATACCAAAATTCGAACTATGCTCTTCCGCCCGGTAGATTCCCTACATACCCTTTTTAATATTAGGTCAACTTAGTATGTAATACTAATAAAGTGTTTGCATGTACCTGATAAGATGTATGAAATCAAAACTAAACAATCAAACGAACGATAGAAGATCCCCCAATGTATTAATTACGTCGAAACTCATTTAGAGGTGTTTATTCGGTTTGTTAATTTCTTAACTGCGGCCGTTTCGCTCATTAACTCAAACGCATACCTAGAAGTATACGATCGATAAGTGCAGCGCCGACGTCCGAAACGAGAAAGCGTAAAGAGAGTAGTCGAAGCCGATAATCCAGAAACGTTATCCAATTAACTTCACGTAACGAAAGCCATCAGCTAATACCGGCGGAACTCTATTACCCCCCGCGGGTCTCGTCTTACCTGAGCGTCCCCCTTTTCAGACCCCGTAGCACTCGAGGCATTTCTGAAGTTCCTCGGGATTTCCCGACTCGTAAATCGAAGAAGAAAGACAGCTTCTACTGTTCTAGGTGTGTAGTTGTCAACATTTAGGCAATTGAGAGGGGCAGTTTCAGGGTACCTGATATCCGACCACCCGTTGCCCGCTAAACCACAAAAAAGGCGCAATTAAGCACAAAGAAGGCACGGATGTTTCACTGTATTTTAGTACTGGTTTCTGTCTCCCGGTCCATTCGTTCTTTATTGTCTCGACCATTGACGGCCGAAAATACGATTCTCTCTTTATTCTTTCGAGAAAGAGGAAAATGGCCCTAACTCCTCGCGCTTTTCTTCTCGCGTCCCTGTATAGCGTCTCGTAAATTTCGGGCCGAAACTGTTATGCTGATACTCGACCACGACCAATCGTTAGTGGATTCTCACTGAGGAGCCTTAAAAAAGACTTCCTCACCTGCAGCAGTGTATTACAAATCGAGTATTTATAGTTTCAGTAAATTCGTTTGGGTTTTTTTTGTGTGCCCGTCAAAACTGATCGTAAATTGCGTAACATGTTACTGAAATTTATTAAGATGTTTCTTTTACACATTGGGGTTTTGTGGTCCTCAACAAAAGCGTGGCTGTAAACAATAAATCAAGTAAGAATAGGGTATTTTTTATTTTTGTCCAACAGGAGATAAAACGGAATCCACGGTTCTTGATCGCAAATTGCTATGGATTAACAAAATCTGTATACGCCACTAGAGATTGGATGGAAAATAGACTAGAAATCAATTAAAATGATGGCGAACCTCGACTGACGAAATCGGTTTGTGTTTACCATTTTTGTCTACTTGAAGAGTCAACCGTTAAATCGATAATGGGAAGATTTTTTTCAAGATAATGCAAGACGTACGTGCATCGTGACTCTTAAGTACGATTCAAGAAAACGGGACGATCGTAGAAATTCAAGGCTGTTATTACTAGCGTATATGTACGTAAGGATACGCGATAAAATCTATAGTCGATTTTAGAATATATGTGCTCCTTTCGTCGAAGTTTTCAACGGTAGCTGATGGTAAATGAAAAATTATATGGACGGTTAACGCGAGGTGGAAATTTCTCAACGCCATATATTATATGGATGTTGCAGAAACAACGAGCTCGCGCTCATGGCATCCGAGTGGAAGAAATACGCGAGGGGGTGGGAGAGAAGATATCCAGTCGATAACGCTCGTCGATGGCCGATTTTGTGAAATCACGGTTTCTCAAACGTATTGTAAGCCAATGTAATTAGGACGACCTAATGGCATTTACCTTACGCGGAGGTTGACACGCTCGCGTTGCTTGAGAGAGCATTCGCTCCGTGTAGATCTATTCTCGAAAGTAAAATTCTGTCGCGCTGCGGAATTCCACTTTGTAATCGTTTCTCCACTCTCGACGCGACAAGATCTTTGATCGTAACCTCAAACGGAGCCTCGGTCGCCGATGAAAAACTAGATGCCGTAACGCCACCGTCACCTTCGTTCCGGAATTTTTCGCACCGTCGACTTTATAGGATTTCGGTAGAATCGATTCTTACAATCGGCTGGTTACTGGTTCACAGTCGAAGCCTTCATTCTCGAATGATCCATATTTACGTTTTTATGCCACATAAGCTTATGCTCGCAAAATGCCGCCTCTGGTCCATTTACTTCCTGTAAATATTGCGTCAATATGATAGGATGAGTTAATTTGGCCATTGTGGTTCCATTAATTATTTATTGATCTTTAAGGTTCAATAAATAATTAATGGAACCACAATGGCCAAATTAACTCATCCTATCATATTATATACTACGGTTCAACAAAAAAATTAAAATATTCACGAATTGCGTCAATATAATTTACAAAGATTACATGGTAGTTATTGCACGTGGAAGTCTCTGGTTCATTTGACATCTTTGGCAAAACAATTGTTGAAGAAGTGTCAGACGATGGTTTCCAAGTGCCTACTATATTTGTCATCTATGATGAGCCTGTTCGAGCCTTTAAAATTCCCATACTTGTGATCATCGAATGTTGTCAGTGTCTAAATGTGTCTGATTAAGATGCTTCCCACAGAATCGGAATTTGGCGACTTTTCAATAGTAGGTATTAAAAACAAGTTGGGTATTTCGATTGCAACACTATCCTTCTGCAAACATGAAGCGCGTAGGAATTCATCAGTGGCTTTCGAACGAATATCACCAACGGATAGTTTAAAATCTACATAATGCGGGGAATGTGCCAAGATTCGTTTCGTATCCGCCTCAGTCATTATCAGCTACTCCAGTTTGCAATGACGGCCGAACTATGTCGTAATTCACTTGTGCAGATAGCCGAGAAATTTGCAGGTTATGCGTGGAGTTCCGACGTCTTTCTCTCTTTCTTTCCCTCTCGGTTTCTTCTGTCTACCAGTCTCTGGTATCGACACATAGCCTCCGTAGGTGGTTCTTATAGTTCCTTATTATTATTTGTCTCGATGCATACCCCCCCTCCCTTCTTTACATTTCAGCCTTGTCTCCGTCTTACTACCTCCTTCTCATGATTATTCCCCTATTTGTAGATTCTCGTTCATCGTCGTCAGTTGTTTGTTCTCATTATTAATGAATAAAAAAATCTTATTGTGGATTAATGTAATTCAATATCTTATCACGAAATAATACAATTTTGTGCAGATCGTAATTGGAGATTGCTTTTTATTTTGGAACTATCACTCATTTTTTAAATTCTTTTTTTCGCCATTCTCCCTGCCAGAAGCATCTCCTCGTTTTAATATAATTACGACCTCGGTTCGAGTATGTGTATCGATGATAAATAATTAATGATATCGCGCGATTGCTCGATTCTTAGAAGCCGAGTCCGGCGTCGATGAGTTTCATTCACCCCGCGCGCCTACTGCCGCTGTCGATGCAGCTCAACAGTACGGCTACGTATTCGACTTCCCGGAACTCCAGGTAATTTTACGCGACACCTCATTCCTGTTCCGTACATCTCTCTCTCTCTCTCTCTCTCTCTCTGTATCGCTCTATCTTTCTCTACCCGTCTCCTCCTCTCACATGCGCATGCAACAACTCACTCTGCCTCTGTTGTTAGACTTTGTTGCCTTTTTGTTTAGGGTTTTTCCTTTCTTATGTCTTTTATCTATCGATTTCTCTCACCTTCTACATGGCCCTTCTTATAACGTCTCGCGTGTTCTTTAAAATTCCCTTTTCCGCCTCTCCCATTGGTATGTACATTTTATCCTCCCTTTCCTCCATTCTCTTACTTCTTCTTCCTGTGTCGCTCTTGTTCTAGAAGTACCGCGCAGCAGCCACACTGCCTTTTTGTATGCATCCACGCGCACCTCCTAATTCCCGCGCGACATCACATACTAATTACTGGGGCAGCCAGGAAAGGAATACGCGTGGTGAATACTATTTGGGATAAGACTGCTGGAACGAGCATCAGCGTTGATAGGCGCCGTAACGCAGCCTGCGTACACAGCGAGGTTAGGGCCAGTTCATCCGAGATTGGCCAAGATTGTCACGTCTTCGTCGCGCGTAAATCTGATCTTGTCGTCCATCTCATCCACCTTCTTAGTCTTCCAACTATATTTCCGAGGAACTGGAAGATTTTAAGATTTCTACCAGGAGAACGGGTTTGGTGCTGACAGCCAGTATGAGGTGTCGAAAATGATAATACGTCTTGTCGGGTCTCGGAAATGGCAGAACATGCGCGTGGAATATGGCCTGTGTTACGGCTTTAGTTATGATTGAGTTGTTCTCCATCCGTCACATCACGTTCTGTGGTCATTATTGGCCGTTCCATGGGATCTGAACGCCTAGCAATGGTGATAGTTGGGCCGATTACTTTGAAACCGTTCCATGAGTCTCGGATTTGTACTTGCCAATGCTGATCGTAACCAGCGCCTTTATCGTTTTCATGGAATAGTTTCCATTTTCTAAACTCTTGCTGTTATTCTAGAGCGCGTTGGGTACGTGGTTGTGTACGCACACGCATTGGGTATCGTCGTCAAGCGGAAGAATCGTCAAGCCTGGAGGCAATAGGATTTTTCTTTTTCCCCAACAATGATGCGAAACTGCTACGAGCGTCTACCGTGCGCGCTCTTGAACTTCCTGGATTGATTAAGTTGCTGAAGATTCAATTTCTTTGCGTTTTTTTTTGTTAAACCTTAGAGAACACCTGCCGTTTAACGAGTATCTTTACGGCTATCTCGAGGTTCATGGTCTCATCAAAACTTGATGACTCGCTTTAATCACCGATTTTCGCTAAAACTACCCTCTGCAATCCTTGCCGTAACGGTCTCCTTTTTCGAAAACTAAGACTTTTTGTTGGGAGAGTTGAAAATCTGTAATTGTACGCCGTGTCTTTCAGTTTTGTAACAATTTTTTGTTAATAAATTTTATTGGAAAAATAAAAAACTGCGTCAAATATTGTCTTTGTTTCGAACCCTCCATGCGTGTGACTAATAAATTGGCCAAAATCTCGACATTAATCCGCATAAAATCAGCTTATTAGTGTATGAGTATAATTCTTAAAAAATGAAAGTAGGAGAGTCTACCCCAACATTCGTCGGGCGCCCCTTCAGCGTTCGGTCAAAATGATGTACGATGTCGATTAAATGCTACTGGTAATGATTTATGGGGACTTTAATGAAGGCGAAACGCGCGACGGAATAAATTCGGATGCGGAACTGTTATGTAAATAAGCGAAATGCTCGATTTAATATTAAACTTGGAGTTAACTGCACTGTCTTCCAATTAGTTCGGTGTGAACATTTTAACTTCTCAGACGATTAATTTTTTTTTTCACTTCGATATAAATTCAGATAAGGTCTTATAATATCCAACGAATTCAGATTAGTTTGCTATCTGTAATTAGTACTGGTACTATTTCAATAGTACATTTTGTACCGAGGACGGAAAACAAAATATTGTTGAAAAATGCAAAACATGACAAGGCTTAAAATTCGCAGTTGGTCACATTTGGTAACATTTTTGAAAAAAATAGCAATTATAGTTTTTTTTTTTTGTTTTATTCATGACCAGAGTACAATACGGTTCATCGAGGCAAGTCCTTTGGCGTGCAAAATGTTTTTCCTTTTTCGAGTAACTTTTTGCGAATAAAGATCAATTGCTTAATACGGAGCACTGGGGAATAACGATGAAAATTATGGGGCTTATATCGAATATCCCGGGGGCGATCGCGCGCGACCGTTGTGGAGGTCTCAGTATAGGTCTTACCACACGCATAGCTCTATCCGCAGGGGTATACTTCAGCACCTCGTTACATCCGCTGAAAGGAGCAATTATAATTATGAAACGTTTTCCATGAATCGGTTAATAAGAGCGCACCGTAGAAAAGTTGAGGCGGAAAATGTGGGTCACTTGAAAATGCCTGAAACTTGTTTTAATGTTACGAGCACAATGCGCGAATGTCTTACCTCTATATATAGTGTACGTGCAGTGTTTATTTGCGTTAATTGCGCGCGTTGTAATAACGCTAGATTCTTTTAGATACCCGATTTAGAGGTTGAGCGTCGTAATGGTTTTCTTTATTTTTTTGCTTAGTGGGACGTTAGTGGATAGGAATTTGGGTTTGTTGGACATCTTTAACGAGATCGTTTCGCTATTTTTATTTACCTTTGCGTCGTTTCATATCATTTTCGATAGAACATCCTACGTGTCATTCTGTAATGATCTATTGCTTTTACATTTTCATTACCCTTTAGCACAATCAGGTATATTTTCGTCAAAGTTCATCATTCGTCGCTTCTTAAATGCGTCATTACTTTTTGCCACATTATTTTAAACACGTGTGCGTAGATGGACTTTCGTCATTTTTCACTCACTATCTACCGCTGTTACTCGCCCCAGCAAGCACGATTTTGACAATTATGTAACGATTACGTACCAACCATGTGACAGCTACGTAACTAGTAACATTTATGGAAATGTTACGTTACTGTTACTGTCGTTGTTTACAGGGACATTTTGTCTTTTCTTGTCCGTTTTAATCACTTTCAGTCATTTTTCGTCACTTTAAGTCACTTTTTAGTAACTTTTTAGCCACCTTTAGTGACTTTTTAACACCATTAATGTCTTTCGTTACGTTTAGTCAATTTTAGTCGCCTCTAGTCACTTTAAATTATATTTAATTACATTTAATTAATAAAGGATTTTAATTACCTTTAGTCGTTTCTTGTCACTTGTAGTCGTATTCAGCCATCTTTAATTGCTTTCTGTCATCTTTAGTCGCATTTTAGTTTCCTTCAGTCGCTTTTAGTCACATTAGTCACTTTTAGTCACTTCAGTCACTTCAGACACTTTCAGTCACTTCAGACACTTTCAGTCACTTTTAGTCACTTTTTAGTCACCTTTATTTACTTTTTATCACCGTTAATCTCTTTCGTTACGTTTAGTCCCTTTTAGCCTCCTCTAGTCACTTTAAATTGCATTTAATCACTTTTAGTCACTTTTAGTCACTTTTAGTCACTTTTTGTCATGATAAGTCACTTTTTATCACAGTTAATGTCTTTCGTTACGTTTAGTCACTTTTAGTCTCCTCTAGTCACTTTAAATTACATTTAATCACTTTTAGTCACTTTTAGTCACTTCAGTCACGTTTAGTCACTTCCCCACATAGAAAATGATAAAATTTGCTATCTGGATTTTAGTCACCTTTAGTCGTTTCTTGTCATTTGTAGTCACTTTCAGCCATCTTTAATTGCGTTCGGTCACTCTTAGTGGCATTTTAGTCTCGTTTAGTTACCTTTAGTCACTTCAGTCACTTTTAATTACTTTCAGTTACTTTTTATTTTTATCATTTTTTGTCAATATCCATTTTTAAATTTGATCATTCTTATAATGTTACTTTGTCCTCTTATACTTTTTGTATAAGTATAAAGACAAAAAAGCATATTTTTAATTAATTTTTCAACATTTTACATCATTTATTGTCATTCGTCAACATCCTTCGTCATTTTCTCCTCGTTCTTCGCCATTTCTTAATCATTCTTCATTTCAATTAATCATTAAGTATTATTTTGTATCTGCAAAAGCGTCATGTATTTCAATATTTGTTTTCTTTTCGAACGTTTTATCTTTGCCTTTGTCATGTTCCGTACTTCATTGCAATTCTTTACAATTCCCTTTTACAAATGCGAAAATACGGTTGAAATTAATGATAATACTGAAAATACTGAAAATAATGAAAAAAAGCGCGAGATAAAGAAATAACACAAATTAATACTCTTATCACTTCGAATAGACGGTACATTAATTTCAATTTGAATGAAAAATGTGTGCCACATTTTTCAAAAGCTTGACAATTAGTCGAAACGCGTACACATATAAGGAACAAAGAGAGCGATATGTCGTTTCGATAAATAGAAGAAGCGCGAAGACAAATACGACGGATCGAGGCCTTTATTTACGCGGCCTATCTTTCAGCTTCGTCGGCGGTGGCCACAATGGGTGGGTACATCGCATATATTCCGCGGATCGCTCAGGATGATGCATCATCAAAACGATCACGTGGCTTATCATTCGCTAATTGTCGATTATGCGAAATGTCGCGCATAATATACGACGTAAAAGCCGCAGATATCGAGCATCCGCGAAAATGTAACGTGCGTCGCTTTCAGCAAATAATGCGCCGCCGGCGGGAAGTTTGCTACTGGGGTGTCGAGTGTGTTATCGCAAAATGCAAATTGTACGTGTACATTCTTCTCTGTTTGGAGCCAACGTTAACGCGTACCGATATAATTGAATTTTGCATTTATCGAGGTCAATTTCTTTCATACTGTATGAATAATTGACTTTTGATATTGGAACAAGAATTATATTTTACTCATTTCTTTTTTTTTTCACGACACCTGCACGCAGAAAATTTGTTTGTATGCCTTTCGTCTGGTTTATTATGTCCCATTGCTTCTTTGTTACTTAAGGGGTACGTTCCTTATTTGTCATTGTACGTCACTCATTTCCTCCTTTTGCTTTCTGTCACTTTTCAAGATGTTTACAATTTTTATCACTTGCAATTTTTCATTATTATTTTCCATCGTTTCCTATCACTATTTGTCACTTTTTACCATTTGTTTTCACTGCACGACGTCGCGTTTCGTTTTTCCTTTCATTCCTATAAAATTTGCATATTTTCACATTTTTCTTCTCCTTATGTCACTGATTGTCACTGATCGTTAGCGATTGTCACTGATCGTTAGTGATTGTCACTGATTGTCACTGATTGTCACTGTAAATGTAATTTTTGTTACTTTTTAGAATGTTATTGTCTTTTTCGTCACGTTTTACCACTTTGCGTCGGTCTTCGGCGTTTTTCTTCGATTTACTTTATTTTTGTCATATTCCCTTGGCTTACGCCCTTTTTAGCCATTTCCCGAGCAGAAATTTGTTCAGGCTGCCTGAATTTTAATCAGGGCCTGATCCGGCAATTATAAGGCGTGCCTTACTAGTTAATGCCTTATCAGGGCCCGCTCAGAAAATGATGCGGCGTGCCTGATCAGGTGTTCATAGTTGCTGCCTGGTCCGAACATGATCCGGAAATGATGAGGTATGCCTCATCAGGCGTTCTTAATTGATGACTGATTTTTTTTATTATATACATTAAATATTATAAATATATATAATGTAATATCATTCATTTTGTTGTAAAATTATTTTAAATATACCCCTTTTAGAAATTATATTATTAGAAAAATCCACTGCCGACTCCTCTCTCGATTCGAACCAGTATTTACTGATACGCCTCGAAGTGGAGACCGGCCGTCGCAGT
>JAPYZR010000031.1:58258-155260 GCA_030522945.1 Trichopria nigra | reverse complement strand
TTTTTTAGACATTTTTGTTGTATACATCTTTTAACCAACATATTTGCCTAAAAATTAGTTTTAATCCAACAAAAATGCTTACAATTTCTACCAGGGATCTAATAAAAGAAAAACTATTGTTCAATAGTAATGGCGAGTCGACGTAATGGATCTTGTAACCGTCGAGAATACTTGAAATAACAAAAGCTGTCAAATATCGTGAAATCGTATGGAATAAAGCCATTTTTCGATTATTGCTATCAACGTGGTACATGGAGGGAGCAATATAAAACGATGAAGACCCGACGGATATTTTGAGGGAAACAACAAAATAATGATCAGCGGAAAACAAATTGTTATTAAAATTCATAAATCCGTCGCGCGGCGCGTTCTGCAAATGCGCTTTATTCAATACGTATATACATATACTACAAGTTGTAAACATAATTCCACGAGTTTAATTAAACTTCACAATACGTTTCAATAACAGGGCATATTCAGTTAAATTTTGTAATATCGAAAGCTGCAGAAGTGCAGAAAAATGTTCATTTTTTCATTCTCTTTTTTTTCCAATATACGAAGCCATTTTTTTTTTTAATTCAAATTTAATTAATTAATTTGTTTCACAAATAATGGCGCGTCTTCATTTTTTTACGATTGAACGGTTCAAAAGTCGATTTTCGATTGACGTATCGTTTTTCCACGATTATATAACGGAACAATTTTAACGCATATAGTCCCCGAAATATAGAAAATTAATAACGGAAATGAAAAATTGTCGATACATGCAAATTTGATACCCACGCTTCACGCTTATTGCTTAATGTTTTCTAATTTCATATACATTGCCGTTAATGAAACATTTATTATTAATGCTTTAATAACACGCGTGTTTACAATCGTTATCCTGTGCATTACAGTATATGCTGCGCAAACGTATAAACAATTTACTCTACAAATTATCGGTACTAGGGGGGGGGGGGGGCGCACATATAAGTCGGTAATTTAGAATTAATTAATCCAGTTTGCGTTAAACCCGTTCATTAGTTATATTCCGCCGGAATATACTTCAGGTCGACAATCGCGGCTGAATCAAGGCGAGTTTAATTTGACGAAAATTCCAAAATTGTTTACTCAATAACGACGAAACGTCAAATATCGTCAATAATTCTTACTTTACTTTCAATGGATTCGATTTGGATTGATACATTTATTTACGCGTGTTGATGATAATTTATTATTATTATTATTGAATACGAGGAGATGAGACAAGAGTTTGTTATAACCATAACGTGTGTTTCAGGCGTAATAAAAACGAAAAAAAAAAACAATATGGTAGAGTATAGGTGTGGTATATTATATTTTTTCCCCGGTGAAATGCCAATCCGAAAATTCAGCGAAATTCCGCTGATATTGATCGTTATTGGGCACGCGCTGGTCGCGACCATTCAGAGTCGAGCGTGCCTGAATATTTTAAAAGCCCTATAAGACCGAGTCGAGCCCTTAACAAGTAGGGCTCCGTCTTGGAACCCTCGTTACGGCGTCGATTTCGACACCCTATAATCTCAACTTTTCATATCACCCTTATGCCCCTTACAACGATGCGACCCATCTCCTTGTGCGTTAATCTCTACTATGTCCTCAAGCGCTCGCCTCCTCCATCTTAAATCTGAATGAAAAATTTAATTCAATTCTTAGATGCCGAAAAGTTTTAGGGATTTTCTTTTTTTTTTTTGAATTGGAAGAATGTAATTTGGACATTCTTTAAACGCGGGAAGGGAAAAGTGAAACGGCGACGACCGTCTCGCTCGTTTGAAGCCGAGTTTCATACATTTAGAGTGATTTCAATTTTACATTCCTTAAAATGGTTACTTCACTCGGAAAGCTGCTAAATTAAACTCGTTACATGTTTAATTCAATCATTCGAGGGTGAAAATCTTCACAGACGCTTCTTGAGAATGGTTCTCACTGGATTCCAGTAATCGGATGCTGGAATCGTTTTGATAATTGTTAAATTATTTTTATATTCTTTTTTTTTTGTATGTCAAGTTTCTGATCCATTCATTTCTATTAATTTTTAGATATTTTATTTTTTTTTGTTTATTAAAGTAATGAATACAAAAACTATTCTTTAAGTCCTCAAATAAGTCGATTTCTGAGCTCATTTTTTTTGGGAACTTAAAATGAGCTCCTAAAGAAGTACCTAAGTATCCTAAGGACCAAATGTACAAATTTTCTTCACGAAGTTTGACACTATAGCATTCAAACTCCATGGGAAAAATTCTGCAATAGCCATTTTTTATTTGCTTTCCAATGATGCATCTATGATAACCAAATTTTGTACTTTTCAAGTAAAAAAATTAATTTTTTTTGTTTTCTTTTGATTTTATTGCATTTCAGTATGGGCAAGGGCAATTAGATTACCTGTAAAAGTAAAAAATAAATTAAAAAGAAAAAATTATTTCCAAAATGGCGTCATTAATACCCATCTTCGAATGACGGCATATGAATATTGTCCTCGGATATCAAAAACTCCGGTACTTATGCATACATAATTACAGGATTAGCATAGAATTAAATTATTCTCATATATTGTATTAATGTATAATGGATTATCTCGAAATAATTTAAACTCACAATTTTAGCGTCAAAAATAACGTCACAGGTATTGACAATGCAAATATACGTCGATCCTAAATATCATCATAAACATTTCGCTGGAAATCGTGCGCTATTTGTTCGTAACATAATCTCTGTTTGATACATATACTACTGCAATGCTCTTAATTCGCAATTATCGGTTTACCTCTAACCGCTGTCTAATTATCGGCCATCGATTTCGCCATTTTCTGTACATATATAGAGTCGTTTAAATGCGATGTTTATACAGTTTAGGCGAGTCAGTAAACTCATTTAAAAATAACTTTTGATTCGAATATTGCATTTTTAATCCGATATAATGCTTATATATACGTCATATGCTTCGGTAATAGTTAATTAATGCGAAGGAATAATATTAATGACATCATTAATTACAATTTTTGTAATTAAAATTAAAAAAATAAATAGATCTTTTTTTTTTATATTGGCTTAACCGCGATGTTTTGATTTAACTCAACCTTCATCGCAAGTTTTTTTAAGTAAATTGCACAATAGTTATAAGAAAATGTTGGTCGATTTTTCTCACGAAAGTGAGAATCCCTACATTCTTTTCTATATACATATCAATTTTAAACGTGACTTTTTTGACGCTGTATACTGTACCGCCATTTTATGAGATCAATTTAAAAAAAAATATTTTTTTGTACATTATTGTATAAACAAACATATGAAACAAACATTGAAAAAGAAAATTATCCGTAATAACTTTATTCTCATTTAACTTATCATCTATGCCATTTTTGTAATTTATATATTTCAACCGCAGAATTATGTAAACAATTGCATTAAACATTCATCGAACCAATGCAAATGATGGGTCAATTGATTTCAACAAAATTTGTAATACAGCATACAAAGTATATAGAACCGCCAATATTTTATCAGAATTAATTATTAAGAGCTGCAGGCATGCAGGTTCATTTAATAAATTCATTTCAGTTATTTTAATATGTACCCAAATCCATTATTGCTGATAAATTTAAAAACTTTTAACGTTCGGCGCATATATTAATACGGGAATCTACTCATTTATCAACATTATTTAATTCACGTGATAATTATCGAATCTATTATTGTTAATCAATAAGCTTTTCCAAGCTTCTGGACGCAATCCGCTTTTAGAGCGCTTCACTTGTTCTCGCCAATATTCTAGCTTCAATGGATCAAATGAAGCAAACAGTAAAATTTCAATTTTTTTTTTCCTTTTTAACATTAATTTGTATAAAGTTGTATATTGTTATTCAAAAAATAATTTATAACTGGTAAAAAAAAGTCAATTAATGTTAACCTTTATTTAAAGAAAAATGAAATAAATAAATAATTGAATGATAATACAAAAAAAAAAAAATGCACTGGATACTCAAGAAAAATTTCATAATTGCAAATTTGTAAAATATTATTATTTTCTGTATTTTTAAGTTTTATATTTGTATTTCGTGCATTTCTTTATCGTAAAAAATATTTCTTCCATTTTTTTTTCGATTAAAAACATTTTTAATTTATTTGTGTATTAATGAATGAATGAATGAATGAAGTAATTAGGTAAAAAAATTCATGGCAAATAATTAATTTAATAATTAATGAATAATTAAACAAATAAACGAACGAATGCATCGATTTTTAATATTCTAAAATGAAAAAAAAAAATAATAATAATTCATGACAATTAATGAAAGTATTTATAAACGTCGACCAAAACTTCGTTAAAAAAGAGCAATGAATTCTGAAAGCTCCAAACCTTATGAGAAAAATCTAGAGAAATTAAAAATAAAAAATAAAATATTTTGACGTTTCGATCTAAAGTGCTGATCCTCTTCAGAAAGTAATATAAATATAAATATATAATAATATTTATGAATATTATAAATATTCAAAATATTAAATAGTCAAAATATTTTAATTTCTCTAGATTCCAGTCGCAGTTGTAAAGTGTTTAACAATTTTTTATTAATTATGAGAAAAATGTCGAAATTATTTTTTATCGAGAAAATTTCACTCTTTTCGTTGTCAAATTAACATATTAATTTCGTGCAAGAAATGGCGTTTAACGCCTAAACAAATGACATTATCAATAGTGACAATTACAAAGGACGCATCAGCTAGTGGCGACGTCGTGCAGCGCTCGTTGTAACTTCTCAGTGCAAACTCGACTGATCACTGGTCGTATTCTTCGGGACTATATATATGACCGTTTCTCAAGACGTAGTACTTTTGCCCCACTACACTATCTCTTCTTGCTCACACTCACCTATTCACGTATTACTCCTATATCTCTCTCTCTCTCTTTCTCTCTTACATACATATACTAGTATACTAGTGCACATGCGCGTTCTCTCTAGCTGTCTCGTCTTCCTTCGTGTGTGCCCCCGATCATTTTCTCTTCTTTGCTGCGCTTTTATTCTTTTATTCTCCTCCAACTAATTCAATTAGGATCTCCACGTATTATATACTCTCGTTCATGTTTATCTTGGCTCATTTCTCTTCGTGCGCCTTTCTATTTGTCATCCTGTCTTTCAATCCTTTTTTTTTTTGTTATATCGACCAATGAAACACATACTAGTCTGTATCGACGGTCCGGCATACGTATACGTGGAGGTTTTGGACTCATGAAAAATGAAAGTCCACTTCGTTTTTCAACTTGTAATGCACGTTACGATTTTTAATTTATACATCGTGATCAATAATTGACAGGGAGAAAACTTTACAGAAATGTACTTTGAGGTAGTGAATTATTAATGGTTGGCCTCATGATTTTTGCAAATTTTAATATAATACCCTTTCAGCTTCTATGAATAATGCGGAGTTTGGACAGTTGAGATTCGATGCATTTAATAATAAATGCGAGGTCATTACTTACAATTTCTTGAAAATTTGATAGTCTGACTTGTAAGACTACTGGAGTCGTTGTATTATATCTGTCATAAACATTTATCTAAATTTTCAATATATTTATATTGAAAATAAGTGATATTCAATAAATGATAAACGTGATTACATATATATCGAAATTTATAGTTCTCAACATTTATCTACATTAGCACGATTCATATATATGTTATCAACATTTGTCTACATTTTCTGCATATTTATAAACATTTAACGATTGCCATCATTTATCAACTTTTATCTATATTTTCAACATTTATGTACATAAACAATCAGTGATAAGCGTGATATATATCGCAGAACGACACATAAAATTGATAGAAATTTATATTTCTGAAATTAATTGAAATATTAAATTTATCAACAATTTTTATATGTATTTATAAAAATTCAGCGTTTGCCAATTTTTTATCAACCTTTTCAACGTTTATCAATCCTTTCAACATTTATTTACATTTTTATATATGCTTATAAACATACAAAGTTTGTCAACCTTTATCAACGTTTTCAACATTTAGCTACATTTTTAACAATTACATTTACATAAACGATAAGTGAAAGCGTGACTATATATATATATATATATATATATATATACATATCGACGAACGACGCTTGAAATTGATAGAAATTTATATTTCTCCAAAATTAATTAAAATATTAAAAACTTTATCGACAATTTTTAATGATTATAAAAATTGTCGACGTTTCATTATTTGCATCTTCAAGTGTATAGTTTTCAATATTTTAATTAATTTCGGAAATATGAATTTAAAATATTTGTAAAAATTGATGAAAAATTTAATTTCATGGCATGGAAATCCACCGAAATTGACAATTGAAAATTCCAATCATCCAACACTCGTACGAAAAAAGACTACGAAAATATCACGCGTTTTTTTAATAAAGGATTCGCGATCAAATTATATTACGACAATATAACGGTAACAAAAATACGAATGAAAGCATCGCAATAATCGCACAATACTGAGCAATCAATGAGTATATATGTAATGAAGAAAGATGTAGATAAACTTATCGAAAAAATAAATAAAAAATAGGTAAAAAAGACGACTTGAAAAAAAAAATCAATACGAAATTTTCTATAAGTCATTAAATCCATGTTTTTCTGGAATGATCGCTTCGAGGGAAAATAGAGCCGCGTTTGTCAGACGCACAATAAGCGGGACTGAAGGCACCTGACGTCTCGGCAAAATTGGAAAACATCCATTGTTAATACGCGCACATGCAGATCCAATATCTTGGCGTTCATCCGTCCTTCCCTTTTACAACGATATATATATATATATATACTCGTCCGTTTCCCGTAAGACGAAAGGCAAAACTCGCTGAATCTCGTTGTTATCGATCCTATCAGTAGCGTGACGAATTCAACCCCACGGTTTGATCGGGCTTACGGCAAACGGCGAAAAATAAACGCTCCGTAATGACGCTCCGTAATTACGCCGAAAGTTCACCGGAAACTGCAATTATCGCGCGAGCGCACCTTTAAGCCGTTACCCTTCGACCGTGTCGTTCCGCTTGCAATCGACGGAATACTAACGACATCAACAACATCTCTACATCACCAGACGCGGTATAAGAACGTTTTGTAATTGCTCGCTCGTTAATCGCAGTAGTGATAATAATACCGCAGCGAAAATGAATCGTGCCTTCTGTCCCGTAACTTTTTCCGATCCGTATAGTTGGCTGAAACTGAAATTGCTCATTGATTTTTTACGAGAACTTTACACGTCAGGCATAAATTGAGCTGCGGATGAGGAGGGCATAGGTCAATGTTCGATTTCCAATCGCTATACGACGAGTTGGAATGTTTTGAAAAAACAATCTTTTTTTTTTAACATAAGTTTCTAGATGTAGAAGTAAAATGTGAATTCCAGCACGTGAATTGGCCGTCCACTTGCTGATGATCCATGATGCAACTGTGATGGATTGACGAATACAAAAGGAAGATTGATGTGCGTTAATAGCCGTGGGCAGAAAGTTAAACATTGCGCACTTTTCATCTATATGATAACATGATCTCCTTTTTCGTACTTGTTTATTTAAGAAGTTGTTGATTTACGGAATAAAATAAAGTTTTGTGAGATAAATCACTAAAAGTATTGGTTGGCACTTACTTATAGTTGGTACTACTATATAGTACGAAGTGGGACATTTTTGTAAATGTGATAAAAATAGTACTTTTTATACCAAGTGGGAAAAGTAGGACATTATTGATGTCATAGGCAATATTCATAGAAATTCTACTCTTTCTAGACTGAATGGGAGAATCTTCACTCCTGCTGAACTAATGATTTGCTTTAGAAATTGCGAAAAATTCACTCTCTTGAAGGAAGGTCTTAAATGTTCACTCCAAGAAATTCATAGAGTATAGAATACTTTTTTCGTCGGCCATTTTGAAATATTATACATTCTAGATAAATTTAAGCGGTTAAAACATTTTTAGTGGTGAGTTTTTAAAATGATTGTTAAAAAACTAAAAATTAAAAAAATATCTTGTGCTTTGTAACACACTTATAAATAATTAGTTATTTTAAAATTTTTGTCATTATAATCATTAAATCCACGTATTTAATATATATATATATATATATGAATTTTAACAAAATTAGTCCTGATTTTGTAATTGCACATAAGTTTCTTATTTTACTCCTAATTTCGCATAAAGGTCGTGCATTTCAAGTATATCGTAGAATAATAAATAATCAATGTAAAATTAATATAAGAACTCACCCCATGGAACGTCTTGATGTTATGCAATGCATTCTGCGCAGCGAGAGCAGCTTTCCTTGTATAAAATGTCACGAAACAGCATCCTGAAAAAAGAAATCGAGTTATACTCATTTTAAAAGTTTTTAGTACGTTTTCATAACATTTGATGTATGCATTAGGTTGAAACTGGAAAAATTTCCCTTTTTTATATAATTATATAAATAATATATTTAAGTTATATTATTATAAATGTATTATATTAAAAATTATTAATTATCGCTATAATTAATAAGATTATTATTAAAAATTTCACGAGAAATCCTTGAAACAAGTAGAATTATTCAAGCTTTTCTTTTTAGGTTAGGAATTTACATTATTGATGCTCAGTTGGTAATATCAATCCCTGATCTGAAATTTTCCTATTTCCAACTTATTTCGTATAATCCTATACTGACTTTGCTGGCGTTCTTTTTTCATCGTACTTATCTTTCAAATTTAGTGATGGAGTGGACATTTTGAAAACAAAACATCAAGATTAATCGTTATTTCGTCGTTTTAGGTAATGGATTTGCGCCATAAAAAGGAGTAGTTTAGGAACTACTTGAAACTGGATAACAATGATTTCTTTTCTCGCTTGTTTACATTTCTAATGAAAAATTCTATCGAATGGTACACTCAAAGAATCCCTAGTACAGGGGTCCAAACATCACAGTTTTGTTATAGTACGCACTTAAATGTCATTTAACTGAGTTCCCGTACATTCCGATTTTTGTCAGGAGACATTCGACAAGAGTTTACTGACACCCGAGCAAAGCCGAATGCGTTCCTAAAGTACAGACGGGCGCGAATTATGAAATTATACAGAAATGAACCAATGGCAAAACATAAGCAAACGAAACCGTAGTTGGGTAGGTTAAACCGCCAGTGACGGCGGTGCCATAGGGGGAATGAGGGACGACGCGGCGGGTTGAGTCGATCGAGGTACCTTCAACTTCCGACGGATTCGACGGGCCGATAGTTACGAGTTGCCAAAAGTTCGATACGCCTGGGGAGGTTTTAGTACAGCATCTACCCTCCGCCTCGGCGGTGCTTAGTTTACGAATGGGTCGTACGAGAGCGTAGCGAAATCCACCTTCTCCACCACCTTCCTGTATAGCGGGAGCAACCAACGGCGGCGGCGGCAACATTTGTCGGCAGACGAGGGAAGCTATATCGAATGCTATACATGCATGTACGTACGTATGAGCGAGCGTGCCCTCGCCACGCATACAAGTCCGCGAACCGGCGAGAACTTCCGAATTCCTGCCGGAACTTGCATTTCGCGAATGGCTCCGCCAAATTACTACACCGGAAAAAGGTCGATGACCTCCTCCAGGCGGATCTATAGATTAACTTTTCCGAAGGTTTCGAGTCCATCAATCTTTGCCGATGGGCGACTTGGAAAAATCCAATGACCAACGTAAATTGCCAATTTGGGGCGAATGTAGGATTCAATTTTACTTGGAAATCTGATATTTTAGCAATTTCAAATTCAGTGAAAACTCGTTGGCCCAAAATCATATAATGATAAGAGACCCTGACCAAGTAGCTCAATTGTCATGGTCCAAACAAAGAATAGACTCGAGTAGATCTCCAAGTTTCCCTGATTCCCTCGTATGGTTCTTCCTGTCACTCCCACCACGTTGACCATCTAACGACAATTAGATTAGAACTGTCAGATGATGAAAATGATCTATTGTCCTTTACAGTACTGAAAGACTCGTGTCTAGCTCATCCTCAGTTTCCCCGATTTCATACTTCTTCATTCCCTTCATGAAATTGGTTAATTTTGATTTTATAAAGAGGACGAACCATATCAATATCTGAAACATCATCATCCAACACTGGAGTAAATCATACTGAGTGATCCTCATATACCTGCGGCCTTTGGCGCAGTGCTGTAACGGTCTCGACTGCAAATGGTCCCATTCATCCAGATGCCAACACCCGGCTCTCCAATATTTTCCAGGCTCCCTACCAACCCATTGAGTGAATGCGTTTTTGACACGTGCAATGACACTTGATTGATTCGCGGCATCAGCCTTTGACGCTCTTAAAAATATACGTCATCATCATCAATTATTCGCGCGTCCGATATTTTGTATTGGGAAAATGGCGCTCTTCTATTTAGTCGGCTGAAAAGCAATTTTCCGATTCCGCGGGAAAATGTGACTCTGATTCGCGTCTTTTCGACATCAGCAATACTTTGCATTCCCACGTCGACTGATTTTTCGGCAAAAGGTGCGCGACGCCAGTCAGCGATGCGCCGTGAGGTAAATTGAAATTCTCGTCGACAAGAAAGTAAAGCTTTCGATCCCAGTCGCAAATGCGAAAGCGTTTTCCCACCGGCGCCGCCGCTTGGTGTATATCCGGTGGAAAGCTCGAGGAGGAAAGTCTTCGCCGAAAAGCTCGTATACGGTATCTCGGTCCCAAAGGGATTCTCGCCCGTATATTTTGTACGCTCGTCCGCGTTCGCACGCACGGCTGTTACATCGCGTTCCGGATATTACCTGGCGAAACGTCCGATTTATCGATTAGCGCCCATCAAGTTGACGAATCGTCACCAGGTATCGCGGCAAGCATTGACGAATGGATGGCCTGTACCGAACTGCCTTTCGATGTATATTATGGCCTGACGTTACTTCGACGCTTGCGGATCGGGGACTCGCGCCCTATCATTTATTTAGCAGTTAGTTATGGGCTTGGTTGACCCTCAAATGTCCGCGGTGTTTGCCACGACAACAACGATACTCAGCCGAGTCGAATCGAGGCTATTTTGGTTGTCGATGTGGGACAGCGTCGAACCAGGATGTTCGGTTGGTCTTTTAATTATGCCGGTGTACGGCGATAGCCACGTGACGCAATTGATATTGCAGTTTGAAAATAGCTTTTTAACTGGAAACTCTTTAGGGAATATTCACAATGATGGCGAATATCGAATGAGTTTTTTTATCTACGTTTTAATGTTCAAATTGGAATAGGTAGCTTCCAATGACGCAGAGAGCTAATAATGAAATTTTGATGAAATTTGCAGATGATAAATGTAGTCCTTCATACCCAGGTAATGTTTATGACTGTCGACTTTCTTCTTTTCAGCCCACCCCACCCCATACCCCCCTTAGCAAAAATTGAGATACAAATGCAGTTGTGCATTGTCATATTGATTTTGACATCGCCTTGACATGATTCGACAAAAATGTATAGAATGTAAAATAAAAAATTGCTGCGAATATTTAATTCTCTTTTCGTTACAGTTTTGAAAGGTTCATTATGTAGGATATTTTCGTGCGATTGCATTTTTAGCCGGTAATTAAAAATGCTCCCAAATCAATAATTTCCGCGCCAGCGGGCATAAAAATGCACTCCGCATTGGCTACGATTAAGCACCCATATATGCGATAATGCAGAGTGTCATTAACTCGATAAACGAGAATTAATTTAATTTGTACGTCGAATTACGGGCGTCTGCAAAAATTGACGAGCGAGCGACATGCGCCGCTCGGACCGTCGCCCGCGGTGTTACCGGTATAGTGAGTCCCAATTCGCGTCGTGATTATCGCTAATTGGACTCGGAATTATACTCACGCAGTATCCGGTGCGTGTAACGCGGACCTTTGCGGCGGCAAAATGTGCTTCGTTTTCCAGTACGCATCACACCCGACGACTTCGGGGGCTGCATTCATAGGGAGAAAAATGGAAATTGAAGCCGGAGAAATTCTTTTCGGTCCAATGCAATTCCGCAACAAGTTTTTTAATTAACATTTTACCGGCTAAACTTTCAGCGGCAATGATATTTGAGCAATTCTTCTTCCCATTCAGGGTTTCAATTTTCAGCGATGGAAATTAAAAAAAATGTTATTATGTAATCGGTGGTCGTCGATTGGGATGCTCGGGCGCTGCGGATGCGCGACGCGTACGGATTCAAGTCGCAGGAAACGTACGCGGCATTACGGCGTAAAATGCGCTTGTTGCATACGAATGTGCGAATCGATTCCGATTGGTTCCAAGTGGTCCCCGTAAACGGCAGCGATTCTGGGCTGGCCAGAAAAATGCCCGCGTAGAGATTACAAATTTGACGCAATTCCCATAATTCATCGCGCTTACACAAAGGAATTGCCAGGTGCGCCGAGTGGCGGAAAGTTTGGGATAGCGTCCCGAACAAAGGCTGCGGTTTCCGGGATGGTTCAGTTGGGAGTACGCGAAGGGGTACACGAACGTTTCCGTGTCGAACAGCGAGAGAGACATATCGCTGTTCGCCGATCGCCGGATACATCTGCCGCACACCTATCCCGCGGGTCTGCGGCTAATACCTGGCCGATGCGTGATTAGAGTCCGCAGGGAAATCTAGTCGAACAAGCCCCTAGGTAAAGCTCTCTCGCGTTGATAAATCCCCTATCGAGAGCGCCTTTTCGCCATGAAATATGACACTGATACTTGCCGGTGCACCGTTGTCGCCCCACTCACCCACTCACGTCGTAGCGACATTTAAAGTAAGTATACTTCATTCGAATCTATTGCGTCTAAAATTTCAGTCAAATCGTCCATCGACGAAAGGATCCGGCTCTTCTTCCAGGGTGCAGCTGCATCAGGCACCAACGGTGTTCCCTGTATTTCGTGTTTCATCAATTGTCAAACGTGGACGACGACGTCTGAAATCTCAGCAGAAACGCGCGATTCGACGTGCTCTGAAGCTGCGATTCGGATTCGTCTCGTAAATCGGTGTCTCTCGACGAGCATCGCACGGTAGAACGTGTCTCGGCATTTTTCCTCGATGATAAGGAAGAGAGTGAGCGATAAAAGAGACTGATAAAACCCGTATCTGATAGCCAAGACAAAGAAAGAGTGAGTGAGTGAGTGAGTGAGAGAGATGGAGAGAGTGAGAGAGATCAAGGATGAGGGACATTGAATAGAGATATCATCAAAGCGAAGCGTCGATCGCGTTCATAAATTCGGTGTCCGACTTGGTGGATACGTGCAAGGGACCGCCCGGAGGCTATAAGAAGATCCCCTCCCTTCCTTGTTCCTCATCCTTTCCTTACTCTCTCCCTCTTCCCGTTCCTCTTTTTCTACCGGCACTCGTCGTAGTACTAAGACGTCGGATCCCCCGATATTGCCAACACCAGCGCCCCCTTCCGCTGACTCTTGAACTCTCAAATTCAAGAAAGAAGGGAAGATATCGCTGAATCACGGAATTACGGCTGAGCCTTGGGCAGTTCTTACTCCCTTCATTGATATTTCGTTTCAATCCTCGTCAGTCACGAACTTCGGGAAAATAATGTCTTATTAGACTCTCGTAAAATATACTAGGTCTCCAAAGCTGATTCAAAAGGTTCGTTTCATTTGGAATCTCTTTTCAATTCTCAACAATCGACCTTGGCTTCCAGGGAAATCTTTCGGGGGACTTTCATGGAACTTAAGTTCGTCTTGAAACAACAGAAAATTTTGGAATATCAGAATAACGATGAACACTTCACGTATGACTGTCGGGAAATTTGGCGACTAATATATGTATTAAGTTACCCGGTCAATATTACGACGACGTTAATGAACGTATCAGTTCGCAGTACAAGACTGCTACTTCCAGTGAATACACGTTGCAAGTGCATGCTCGGTACATAGCAGTCCGCTTTGACTGGCCGAGCAATGTAATTTCCGTGATTAGGTTGAGAACAAAGCGGGATCTGCAGAGGATGCCGGAAACCATGGTCAGTACGACGTCTAATGCGATGCAGTGCGATCGATAAAGTGCTGGACAGATTTGAAATTTCGATTGTAGCTTTTCGATGGCTTAATAGGTACTTTTCAGTTTTCATGGTATATATGTACATATATCCGCGCTTTTGAAACTCCATTCGGAAGTCGTCGAGTTCAGACCCGAGAACGAGCCTGAGCGAAGGGCACGGCTTTAACTTTCATCCTCTCCGTTTTCCTTTTCTCCAAGGATAAAATCGCAGTGGCCATCGTGCGCCAACTCCAGGAATATCACGGTTACGACCTGCACTCAGGGTATCGAGATATCGAGTATGTATTCGAACTGAACCGCAACGTAGAATGGAAGACGAGGATAAATCGGAAATCTCGGCAGCGATCTAATATGTTAAGATAGCTGGTGGTTGGAAGATAAACAAATAATATCGTCGAATTGTCCTTTGATGTTCTATTCTTTTTTTTTTTGTATACCATCAATATAAAAGTAATCGTATATATTATACCATGATTGAAGTTCATCCATTGAGAAAATTTTTTTATCGACTGTTTCTACAATTTTTACAACGACAAAGAGTATTTAGGTGCACGCAAAATGCACATTATTTTATTCCACCGACATACAAGTGCACTAATCCTCTCAAGTTTTCGCAATCATCTGGCGTGATCGCTCCGTAAGACATAATCCTATCTACCTTATAGAGAACATGCATCGGTTCGCTGTGGCGTATCTCGATACATTTATCCGTTCAGTCTACATCATTGGTATTCCGTGCACGTAAAAGATGGTTTCCTCCCGAAGGATAATATCGAAGGAATGCTCCGGGCCAATGGCCGACGCCTGGTAAACTCTCCGATGTCCAGCACAGCCTATAATATATGCCCCTCTTCGGCGTTAAAATTCCTATTTGTCGCGATTACTTCATCCGGATATGAGATATCGAGGCACGTATGACGGCAGAAAATGGAATTTTTAAAGTACATTCGACCAGGAAGCTACTTTAAAACTTAACATCATCCTTGACACATGTTTTCCTTTGGGTCACCAGGTGTGACATCTTTCTTACGGATACAACTGGAAGCTGAAATATACTTATACACGAGAATAATTATAAAAAGGATTAGTTTCTGCAGAACATGATGATACCTTTGGAATTCTGATAGTATGCGTCAGGACATTCTCCATCTGTTGTAACTTTTGGGAATGCATTCTACACCAGGAGTCAGTCTACCGACATACACAGTATAGCAAGTGTCCTAGAAAACTTTCTAAATATACGGCGAGAGTTGAAGGACAACTATCGACTATCGACGATGCTATCGTGTTTCGAGACATCATTCGTAGATAACCTTGGTTGCCGACATTATCGATTCCGTGTAATTCTGTAATACTCGAAACGATCTATCTTCGGTAATCCATGTCCGGAGCTGGTCGCTCTGTTCCCGGCTCGCTTGCCGCTAATCTGTGCCATAATTTTGGATTGTGCCGCCTAATGCTGCATACGATTTCCTATCATGGGGACAGCGGTAAGATGTGCGATATCCACGTAACGTACGCCGATGACGTAATAAATAATGTCAGGAAAGTCAATAGCAGACGCCGTCGAGAACCAGATGTCACTACTTAACATATTAATTAATTGTAAGACATATAATTAGACCTTTCCATTAATGGCGTCTATTCATAGTTTAGTGGAGCTTTTCTCTTTTACTGGAAATTTGAAGGGGACTTCACACCGTGTGATTCGACGGCCAAGGGATGAAACTGGATTTCTTCATCGCTTTACACGAGTGGTTGTTCAAGCAAGCCCCAGTACCCTTTTGCTCTCTTTCGTGCATCTTGGTTCAATCTCGTTCCGGCAAATACGATACAGTTATTGGATTTATCATAGAGGAGGTCTTTCGTGGCTAGCGGGTTTATATTCAGTCTTTGAAGATTGTTCTGTTTGCCGTACCGGAGACACGTGGTTTATCTGAAAAGCGATATCCTTTATGCGACTGGCCGTATGTATCATAGCAAATAGCCAATGCTGTGTATTCGAGATTTCAATCTTTCCAAATCGGCTCGCTTTTCTTTCTCTTTTTTTTTCTTCTCCTTTTGTCCGATAGCTGCAGCACGGAAGGCCTCGCTACACGATCGATAGTCCGATGCGTGTAAAGTTGAATCGCAGCCATACGTTATAGGAGAGCAACTCTAATGTAGCACATGTGTACCGATACGAAAAAGCGCAGCGGTGGAAAAGCAATCGCGTAATGAAACTAGTAGATTCTTCATCGCTGGGGGCACGTCCGGTAAACTTTGCCGCGGGCATAACTCGACGATAAGTTCGACTCGTGGATAGGCGATTTATCTTGTAGTTTTTACGTGTTTTCCTGATGAATTCAAATATGATGGTGTTTTATAGTCTTGGACTTTTTTCATAATTTTAGAGAACTCGTACATCATTCCTCGAAACTGAAACTGATCGCACATGGCTCGAAATGTACCATCGAAACACACGGGTACTTTTTCACATTCTCTACGAACACAAGTTCACGTTAATTTAAGGGAGGATTCCAATATGTCGTATCTATAATTTCGATTCCAAAGACGTAGTAGGTAAGGAGTTGCGATGGAAAAACAATTTATCTTCCTCTTTATCTGGCGTGACGTAGACGACGGAGGCCATTGCAACAAATCGAAAAGCGTAGACTCAGACGTTGTAACGAGACGGCGGGTGGTGGATAAGCGTGCCAATTATTAGAGTTACCTGCAGCTCGAGTATCGTTCGCCGGTCGATTAAAGTGCCTGCGAAGAAATTCGATAGGAATCCGATAGAGCGGGCTCGGGCAATGCCTCCGAGAGAAAAGCCATTAATCGAATACGAGTGTGTCTGCCGTGCCGCCAACGAAATAATACCCCGTTCCCGCTTTCTATATATATACGCGGCAATAGCCCAGGAACCAACCAACCAGCCAGAAAGCCGGGCTATACGTTTCAGAATAATTCTGTTTCTCTGACTCGCGCACCATGCAGAGTATATGCGGAGAACCCCCTGCCCCCGATACCACTACCGACACCGTTCTACGAGAGACTATAAAACCACCTAGTTAACAGAACTCGGGGCGTTCGTGCGTTATGGGAGGCGGAAATTTCGTCATTCCCTCCTTATCGCTAGGCGAGGACCACCTCTGGCGGCGGTGGTCCTGCTACACTTCTCTGAATTTTACATGCGCGGTGCAGGTATTATAAACAGAAATTGCTAATCTCATCTGCGGGGTGATGCTCACTTATAACGCTGATCCAAGTATCATGGCGCGATAGCGGCTACACGGTAATGACTCTTTGATACGTTAGAGAGGTTGTTAGGGAAGTGCGCAGTTTAATTTTACGTTTTTTTCTTTTTAGTCTGATGGTATAAATGGAGCCAAGCATCCATTTATCCGCTAAAACTACCTTCAAATGTATGACTTGCACGGTTGCGCGATACGCAGTTAGATCCTTTACAAACACCTTGTCTCCGTTGGATAAATTAGGATGGTAATTAGGTAGCTTTACCGTTCATATATTGAGGTTAATACCTAAGGCTTGGTAGAGTCAGTGACTTTGCAGACAACGAAATCCGCATGAGCTTAAAATCATCAACTAAGTCGCGGACGAGTGCCAAGTTTACATTTATCTGTTCGAATCGTATTCGGAAGGGTAAATCTCTTTGTTGTGTGGCGAACAGACGGTCCCGCAAGGGGCGACGTTAAATTCAATTAATTATCGTTAATTCTCGAAAAGAATTTGCTATGCAGCATTTTAAATATAAGCCCTGCCGAAAAGGGCGCCTTTCAACGACATTTTTCAGGAAAGAGTGATAAAACAGCTCTCGAGCTTCCCTTTCTCGCTTCGTTACCTCATTCAGCATTAAGGTTAATTCCGGGCGTAGCTCGCTTCTTTTTTCGTTCAAGCGGTGCAGGTTTGTCGTGCTGCTAAAGTGACTTCGGGGCAACGCGCTAAAAAGCTCGAAAGTCGCAAGTCCGGATAAGTTCCGCGTACGGTCGGCTTTGCAAGCTCGTCCATTGCCTCGCGGCCCCTCGCTTTCGTTTCATTTCCATCCCAACTTTGCGCCGCTTTTTTCCTCCGCGACCCCCCGTCTTTGTACGGAGCACCGTCGGACGACAAAAAGGTTATGAATCGTAACTGCACATGAATGCCTAAGGAGATGAGAACTCGACGAATATCACGACTGACCGTCACGCCGAATGCCAAGTCTCGGGCAAAGGCGCACTTTCCGAAATTACTTTTCGAGCTATTTCAATGGAGTAATTCAGTCATTCCTCGGAATATAGATATTCGGGATGAACCGTGTGGCGTTTCGAAATGAAATAGAAGTGAAATAGTATACAACGACAGCAGACGTGTTCATCGCCGTATCGCATTATAAAGCTCCTTGTACACGTCTATCCTCTGCGGTGGCAAATTAGGACTTGCAGAACTGGCTGACTATATCGCGAGATTTCTACTTGGAGCGCGGCCGCCGTCTCCCAAGTGTCCCTCGGGATTCCACCTTGGAGAACGACGTCACCGTGGAAAACTATCAGTTCAGAATTCTGTCAGTCCTCTAGTCATGCGCAGATAATAGTTAACCCAAAAAAAAAAAAAAAAAAAAGCTATCACAAAAATACAGCTTATCACTTCAAACATTACGAAACTCTCATTAGTCTGCGAACGGCATTGATTATGCCGGCATCACTAGCCCGCTTCGTCGGGTTATCGCGGAAAATGCGAAAATCCCGCGCAAAACTCGCCCATCATGGGCTACGGCCTACAATGAGAATAATGTGGATTATCTCCGTTTTAATCTAATCTCGGCGAACTGTCGCATATTCGAAATTTAAATGGCATTTTGCGCCGCAAATTGGATCACGTCACTGCAGCGATGATAATTGATGTTCATTAGTTACTTTTGATGTTGTCGGAATAATGACAATCGATCGGAGTTCATTCCGCGCGCACTCTATAATGGTGCGCGTTACTCCGGCGTGAACGCATTATAACAAAATTAACTCGTTTCGTTTAAATACATGTTTTACGTTTACGAAATAGTCGCGCCGCTGTAACGGCGAAGCGCATACGAGCGTACACCTGACGATAGAATTCGAAAGTGGCTGGATAATTTACATGATAGCTTTTGTTCCACGTACGGAGGACGCGCACGGAACTGACGATATCCTTGCGGGATGCTCAATAGTAATTAGTGCGATTAGAGTGGTTTCCAGGACTGCCTATTTAATTATCTGGACTCGATGAGTGGCCTACAAGTTGCTACTGTGGGACTGTCATTTAGTGAAAGTCGATATCTTTTCAGCACTGGGTTAGCATTAGATCATCAAATGTCGGGTAATTAACAAATCCAAAAAGGGACTAGAATACTACGGACTGTGCGGTCTTCATATTATTAAATGTTAAAGTTTCAAAGTAACGGAGGTTTTCATACTGGCATTCGTTTCTAGGTCAGATATATATTCATCGTTTTTTTAAATTCTCATGACGTATATTTGAAAGCGGATAATAAATAGTAACGCGGGATTTCGCGTTGACGACCCTGCACCATATTTGCACCTTTACCGAACCATTTCAGCACTGCTCTTCCGCCTCGCTACTCATCCGACGGATTACGACTCGCGATGCTGCGGACCGATAAGAACGTCGTCGCCGAGCGAGAAAATAGGAGCCGAGGCATTACCGGCACGAATTACGAAAGTTAACGAGCCCCGGGAGAGAACGTATATAGGGCCTACAACGCAAAGTATCTCTCGATGGCAAAAAAGCTCGGCAGCCCATTGCTATGGTCCGGGAAATGGGTATGGGGGGTTGGAAATTCGCGCTCAAGCTGGCTGTGAGAGAATGCGCACGGCCATAATGGTAGGAAGGAACGGGCAAACGACGAAAGAAATGCGATTGAACCGAACCAAACACAAAGAAAGGAGCAATCGCTTGCTGCGGTTGACGAACGTGACTTTATCCTTGCTGCTTTTCCGCTGCTACTGATATCGGGTAAAACGAAAAATGAACTTATTTTCCTGCGTGGTTGGAACTCGGGGCAAACAGCGCGGATGATTTTTCCTAACAGGCTGCTTTTGCTGACTGAAGAATCGAACGGGTCAGGGAAATTGAAGCTACTCGGCACTTTTGTCTTTCGGGTGCGGTTAATGACTCTAAAATTTTGATCAAGTCTACGATTATGATTTTATATGTCATACTTTTCCTCCCTTTTCCGTTGGCCAAGTTCGTCCTCGTAGTAATATATACATATATATGTATAAAGGTATAAGAGTGTAAGGGCACCTTTTTAGTCTGGTCGTCTTTTTATCGCTAAAGTGATTTGATGTACGTTCACCAGCACCTGAGCCCAGGTGGAACTCGGAACATTCTCGAATATTGAATCGACAATAATTTGCGCGATTATTCTAACCGCGCTGTGCGCGTATGCATCTTTCTATATTACGCTTCGATCCATTTTCCACGCATACCGATGCAACGAGGTGGATTTTCACCATGCATTCTGGAAAATGTGAAATTCCTTCAATGACAACGTCTATCTTTGTGAAACTTTCTCGATAATAATTTCACCGAGATTTCAATATTCTTGGGTCAATGCTCATTTTACCGGCGAAATTATTTTCCGATATTACATAAAAGGACCGATTTTACATTGAAAATCACTTGCTTTCATTTTGCGTTCATAGAAACTCACTTTTTGATTAAGTATTTTCAATCTGTGATTACACGAAGTCGTCGACTTATTTACCATTGCCTGTGTTATCTTCTTGAATCACAAGGGAAAATACTCTGAAGTACAGTGGACTTGCACATATGTAGCGATTGATAAGAATCAATATGAATAAGAAACTGAGAAAGAGAGAGAGAGGGAGAGAGAGAAGACGTTCCCCATAACGACAACCAGGGCAGTTGGCAAGATGCATGCGAGTCCTCGCGCAGTAAACTTGATTAAATGACCGAGCCACTCCCCCTCCAGAGTCTTTAAGGGGTTTCATACGTCCTGTTGGAAACGGCGAAACATCTGGAAGTAGAACTTTACGTCGGTTCTCCGTGCTGCTCCCTTCCGACGAACCAGCTTTGTATCTCGTTTCTGAGCCGTGTGACGGAGGAGTAGAGTGCACGATGCAATTGCGAGAAAAGTAAAAACTCGGACAAATAGCGAGCCAAGTCCCTAAAACCTAGTTATTAGGGGCTTCATTTCTTTTTGGGTCCAGTATGAAATTATCTTCTTAAGGTTAAAGTGGTTTCTCATTTCGTTCATCGTCCAAATTTGGAACGTGAAATGAAATTGTTGAAAAAGAATGAAGTAGGCTGTTCAGATAATCGCGTCGTGAAATCAGTTGTGGTAACTGGTCCTTAGGAATGTCTTTAATGATCGCAGCTGACGACCATCATGGAAATGATGTAAATAAAAAATGGTAGTTTCTTGATTTCCCAATGTTGCCAATTAAATTCATCAGCTTTCTTCTCGACAACCCACTTCCTCAGCATCGGATGGAGACGTCAGGATCTCACGGCGACAGGCGGCCATGATGGCAGATGTTTACGACGGAGTTGAAATATAAATGGAAATTAATTATGATACGACCACTATGTGGATATAACGGGAATAACGTACCAGGGGCCATCAACAACCTGTCATTATGGAACCGAACGACTTCTTTTAGTCGCGTTGTTTTCTTTCCATTCCGATAAGAGAGCTCGAATGAACCTCGGGGAGAAGAAGCGGTAGATAGCTCCGTCCCAGGGACCGCGTCGAATGAAAAGCCCGACGTATAACGGCGACAGGAAGGTCGCGCGCGAGCGTCCGACATAGAGAAACGAAGAGACAATACAGTCAGCAGCAGACGCAGCAAATTGTCCGTTAATAATGCGACGGGGTTCGGTGCATCTCTCTGGAAGACTCGGATGAAATATTCTTTGATCCGCTGTAATTGCGACGCTCCGCCGCGCCGGAAAAATCCTAGGCCCTGTGCACTAGCAAACTCGACTCCGCTCGAGCGACTCAAAGGTAGCGGAACTGCCGAGGTCGATTGCTGATTTTTAGAGGTCGTCACATCTCTCGATGATAGTTAATATCTGTCGGAAGTCAATGCTGAATCATGATGGATCAAATGTAGACATGATGCAACGTTTGGTTCCACTACCGATAGATGATCAATTTTGTCCAGGATAGAAAAACATCAGAGGCAACCCCTATTCACTTGCGCAGTCACTTGGAACTGATGGTACAGATCATATCCGAATTCAATAAAAGTGACAATACACATATTTTTCGAAACGACCCACCAAAGAACGGGAGAAAACAGGAAGAAGAATTACAATATTAATCAGTACAAGAGAAGGGCAAAGGAAAGATAATAAAGAGAAGAGAAAAGAGAACGAGAGACTGCGGCGAATGCGGCAAGCCAGTTAGGCGGGAATATTTAGGAGGGAATTTAGCGGCCCTAAAGTTGTACATTAGAGCTACCTATTGCGACCCCCTCCCCCTGGCTCCGACACCGCCGAACGCGTAACTCCTCCGTAAAATCCCCTATCTCGGTGGGCTCGGAATTTGAGACGGGTAAATTTAATAAGTGGCCCGGGAAGGCCTTTCCCCCCTAATTCGCTTCACGATCTACGTATCTTGGTGGCCGCCGAGTTTTCCCCCGGTGAATCAGGTTCGCCGCCGTAAATTGCGTCGACTGTTATACATGCGAGATTTAGGTTTTAATAGACTCCTGAAAGGGATGTATAAATTAAGAGACACTTCAATGTAAACGCGGGAGTCCTGTATGCGGTTCTCATTTTTATTTCCTTTCTGGTATAGGGAGCTGGAATTCAGTCGAAAAAGGGTGTATCTGAAGAGACGCTGTCATAATTAAAAAAAAAAATATATTCATGGAATGTACGGATTCTCGAAGGGTAGCGAAAATCCGTAAATTATGGAAGATGCACGTGTCTAGAAAATTTGTGGATTTATGATTTTACGGTCCAATAATTTTTGATGCGTAAAGTCACACCGGAGTTGCGCCGAAAACGACCGTTGAAAGAACAAATGTTAATGTTGCAGTGCTCTTAATGATATCAGAGTCAAGTAGGACGATCAAAATTTTTGATATTTTGACGACGTTGACAAGTGGCACTTTGCTTCCGGCATAATGTCGACTTACTTTCACAATTGCAGAGAGTCGAGAGAAGACGAGAAGAGGCTCGAATTCCAGAATCAAGGGAGATCCCGTGGTAGGGATAAGACGCAAATGAAATTTGTACGTTTTAATTAAAGCCTCGCTCTGTTTCTCCACAATAGCATTTTACAATGAGATCTCGTGCTGCGGACGCTTATGTTCCGGAGTTATTACCGGCGTACACAAGCTGCTGTTGAAAACGACAAATTGCATCGCAAAGCGTTAATATAAAGAATGTTTCTTTCGAATAGGAGAAAAAACAATGTCCCGGTTTCCCACTTGGGCGAAATTATTATACCCGGCGCGATTATCATCGGATGCAAAGTAATTTTCTGGACTCGCGATCGAGATTAAGAAAACGTGAAATTTTTTTGAAAAAGAGAAAGAAATCTTAGGGTACTGTATATTTCTCACGACATATTTTATTTTTTCAGAAATATTTTAGGGATCTTTTTTATTTGTTTTTTAATTAAGTAACAAATTTTCAATTTAAATCACTCGAAAAATTGCTGCTTCGTGAAAAGGTATATCGTTTATACAGAGCATTATTTAATGGCTTCAATGCATCTTGTTGCGGGTAATTGAAATACCGCAGTGACGGAAGAAAACTGCACCGGACAGGCGGTGGGGTGGTCAGCGACTTTGCAGAACACACGGCGGTGGTTGGCTTCTAAGCCATTTTACAAAGTAAACAAGACGGAGCCAGCCACGGCTTATCCGGGCTGAATGCAACAAGCTATATCCTACTCTCTCGACCCTTGGACGGTCCCTTGGCTTTTCATCGCGGCACCGTTTCCACGGTCTTCCTCACAATCAGACAAGCGCCGGCCACGTATCTTATTGCGCACTTCCTGCTCGCCCACACCACTACTCTCATTGGTGAACCAATTTTTAAGTTTTAAGCATACCCATTACCACCGCTACAATGAACAATACATCAACGAATGTTTTCCTGTATACATCGTACAATTGCCGTTGATCGAATCAGACCAGTGATCCGATGAATGAATTTGTTGAACTTATGAATTCCCATCATGAAATCGGTAAAAGAATTTTTGAATTAATTCGTAAAAATAATTTCTTGACCTCAATTTGTTGAAAAAATTCGATAAATAAATTCCCATCATGAAATCGGTAAAAGAATTTATTGAATTAATTCGTTGAAATAATTCCTTGACCTGAATTCGAAAATCGAAATCGTCGGATGAATTCGGCGAATGAATCGTTTGAATGAATTAGTTTAATAAATTCTTTTTACAAATTCATTCAAGGAATGAATATTCGACAAAATCGTTTATCAGATTAATTCATTGAATTTAATATTAGAATTTAATTACCGAATTCATGACTGACATTCTTTAACAAATTTATTCAACGAATTCAGCCAAGAAATTGATTTGTCACTTTATTTCAACAAATTCTAACTAATCTAAAGAAATAAAAATAAATTAATTTATCAGTCATTAAACTAAATGAAAAATAATGAACATGTCGACGTTTCGATCCCAGGTGTGGATCCTCTTCTGGAAGCAAAATAAAAATAAATAATTATTTATTTACTTATTTTTATTAATTAATTATTTATTTTAATTATTTCTTTATTTTTATTATTTTTATTTATTTTTATAGCAAAATAATTATTTATTTATTTTTATTTTGCTTCCAGAAGAGGATCCACACCTGAGATCGAAACGTCGCATGTTAATTATTTTTCATTTAGTTTAATGACTGATAAATTAATTTATTTTTATTTCTTTAGATTTCTAATTTCAGTCGTAAAGTATTTTAACAATTTTCTTAAATTCTAACTGATTTCTATAGAAGTACCAACTCTGACTTCGTTGAGCGGATTCCACAAATAAATATATGGAATGAATTAAACCCGATAATTAAATTCTAACCACGAATTCACTGAATGAATTCCAATTATGAATTCATTGAATGAATTTGTTGAATTAATTCGATAAACAAATTCTTGACCCAACACGTTACAAAAATTCGATTAAAGCAGTCCCAATTATTAATTAGGTAAAAGATTTGTTGAATTAATTGGATAAATGAATACAATTGATAAATCCGTTGAATGAATTTGAAAAATAGATTTGTCGAATAGACACGTTGAATATATTCTGCTAATGAATTTAAATCACGAATTCATTGAATGAATTTCGTTGAATAAATTTGTTAAAGAATGTCAGTCATGAATCCGGTATAAAAGAATTCGTCGAATAAATTCGATAATTAAATTTTAATATTAAATTCGATGAATGAATCTGATAAACGATTTTGTCGAATATTCATTCCTTGAATGAATTTGGAAAAAGAATGAATTTCATGAATACGATAAATGAATATCTTGACTGAATTTATCGAATGAATTCGATGAAAGAATGCCAACCATGAATTTACTGAATTAATTTGATATAAATAACATCGTTGAATTGTGGGAATGAATACGTTGAATAAATTCGACGTATTCATTCCCACCAATAAGTTCGATGAATTCGCCAAATGAATTCGATAAGTTAATTGAGCTAATAAACTGTGAATCGCACGGTTTGATCATGTCGATTAATAATTGAGATGAATAAATTCGTTAATCTAATTCGAAAAATAATTTTGACGGAAAAAAATTGTTATAATAAATTCATTAATAACGGTAAATTTTGTTAAATAAATCAGTCGAATGAATTTTTTAATCGAGGATTCGATACATTTAAAATTTCTTTAAATGATTTGTTAAATGCGAAAAAAGCTCCACGAAATAATTCTCAAAGCGAACCGGGTTAATTACATCCGCCTCAGATGAATAGTCATTTCATTAAGGTATCAATTTTAACAATTGTAATGGAATTACGAATCCGCCGAGTAAATCAGCTGAACAAAGTTAACAAATTTAATCGTCGAATAAATTCATCGAATAATATTGTGCAATGGACTCGTTAATTGAGTTTATTGATGTAGCTGAAGGAAATTGATGAATAAATTAAACTAAGTAATGTTTAGTAACTTATCTTCACATTTAATATTTTAATGGATTAGTGAAATATTCTTAAGGAAATAGTTTGTAATTGCTTCTTTTCATTGGTGCAATTGATTAAAAAGATAGTCATAAACGTGCACGAATTCTCAAAAGCACAATAATATCGGTCATCAGAACCAAAGCTAGTTAACGATCAAACAACTTCGTGGCATTAGCGCTAATAATACATAAAAGGAAGAATTTAACGTGAGTTCTTGGAAAAAAAACCTCTTGAAACATTTTTTTTCGCCATTCTATCAAATGTATTTTAATCAAGAATATTAGCGCATTTCGTTTAGTTCATTACGGAGTCGCAATGCTTCAACCTCCGCCCCCCTACGTGGCTGCCTTTGACGGCGTAACACTGTAACTAATTATTCAAACCCGGCCGAAATTACATATTCAAAAAGCTCCTTTGCGAAAACATTCCGTCCTCGTTACACGGCCGGAACACAGCGGCGCGAATTCGCCGCTCCTCCAAAAATCTTGGGAAAGCGCAAACGAGTTTTCGGATTACATCCGCACACCTTTTTCGGCTCCTCGTCGGTCTGGCGGCCCTGAATGTTTCATTCGCGAAAGGGAATTTTCGTAGGAAACCTTGAAAAAATCATTTCTCCTCGCTACGAAAACGGTAGGGGGCGCGCGAGGAAAAAAGTTAATTACGCCAGGTAGAGGGCGCGCGCGCGCGCGACAAAAAAAGCTCTCCCGTGGATTAACCGATAGCGAAAGCGCACGCCGCCCTACTGCGGTTCGAGCAATTATAATGGAAAGCTTTTGCGGCAAGCGTAATTTCGTACTGTCGACGTTAAATCGAGCGCTCTAGTCGTGACCCCCCCCCCGCCAACAGACGAGCTTTCGGATTTAGTTAGCGGGCGCTGGATACGGTGGCTCCGAGTCAAACACAACTATATATATACGGAGACCATACGTCGTGGTTGGCAGCTCGTTTCACGTTGGCAACTATACTACCCTGAATTTCACCTCTGCCCCCCCCCCCCCATCCTGTCCCTCGCCATTCCGACCCTTAGGTTCCGCAACGCCACCCCCGGCCGACGAACCCCTCGTCCACGACGACGAGCCGAGACCGTCCGCGTTTCCGCCATTTCCAAAGTTGCCGACCTACACACCGAGAAAAAGCTCCCGCTGATTCCTCGACGTTCCACGAGGGAGCTTGACGCGCGCGGAGCCGTCTCGCGAAGGGTTCTGGAGGGAAACAGGAAATTTCTCTCGTCTACGTCGCGGAGCAACCGCGTTACACGGTTGAGAGGTCGTCGTGGCAAAAATGCGAGGGAATAATAGACCTTTCACAAATTATTCCAGTGAAATGTTCGTGTTTGCCCATTTATCAATTTAAATCTTTCTTTAGTTTTTAATGCACAATGATATTGTCAATAATAAGGGATGCATTTCTAGGATTAATTTCGAAAATGAATATCTTCGATATTCGAGAATGAATTCATCGATTGACGTGAATATTGAATAATTTTACGGATGAAATTCCTCGAGTTAATTCGCCAATGGTATTCCGCGAATGTGGGAATTCATCGAAAAATTTAGACGAATAAATTCGACGTCGCTATAACCAATGAGTAGAATTTGCTGGACGAATTCCCGAAAAAAAAAATCGTGGAATAGTTCTCGGAAAAAAGTTCGTCGAACGCGTTCTACAGAAGGAATTGACGAATTAATTCTCGGAAGAAATTCGTCGAATAATTCGCATCAGAAGTTGATGAATAAATTCACCGGAAATATAAGTGTGGTGAATTCGACGAACGAATTGGAGGAAGAAATTCGTCGAATTCATTCGTAGAGTAATTCGCATTAGAATAAATTCGTCGAAAATATTCGAAAAACGAATTCTACGAATCAATTCGTGGAATAAATTCGCGGAATAATTTCGTGGAATGAAATGTTCGATTCAACATTCGATATTTAAATTTAACATCATGATATATATTTATCGCCAAATGATTTGGTAACCTTGGTATGAAAAAGAAGAGAAGATTACAAAAAATGTGTTCGTTCCGTTCGGCACTCATGAGCTTTTACGAATTTTTCACAAATTCGTTACCCGTCGACAAACATTCCAGAAAAAAAAAGATGAAATAAAACGTATTCGCCGTCATCTCGGACTTTATCGCGATAAAGTTAGATTCGTACTTGGAAACCCTTTTATGCGGGGGCGTCTCTTTCACGCCAACTTCATCCCGCCGCAAAAATCTTTCCCGGGATGGCCGGGAATTACAACGTTAAGAACTCGCCGCAAGAAACTTTATCGGGGTCGGTCTTCGACTTTATATTTTCATCATCAGGAAGGTGAATCCGGGAGGTGGAGGTTCGGCGGTTCTTGCCATTCTCGTAAATAAACCGACGAGTACGCCACTTGAAGCCGCGTGACGGCATTGCCGTGGTTTGCACTGGCGACACGAAGACGACGTCCTCCGTAAGGGGCCGCTTCACCTTACCAAGGGTGGAGGATCTGAAGGGTCCAAAGGGGCCGAGGCGCCGCGAGAGAGTAATAGAGAAGGGTTTAAGAAGAACGGCGTCAAGGACCGGTCATACTACAAGAAAGTTCGTCGTCGTCTGGGTTTCAAGTGCCCTTTCGACTTGACGACCTCGGATTAAAGTGCTTAAAAATATAACGTTACATTACATTACTACTTGGGTTTTACGACTTCCTAATAGGTCTGCAAAAACTAATTAGTGCAAGTGATTAAAATTAGTAATTATTGCGGTCCTGCACAGTCCCTCTGCATGTCGTCGACTAAAGGAGTGCAACATCAGAGTCTACATGGAAGAAGTCATGTTGTTATTTATTTACTTTCATCGTATGTATGACCGTACGTTATTCGGCATCAGAAAACTAATTGAACGACAAAAGCCCTCGGGCGAGATGAGGCGGGGGTAACTGGAGTGCGCTTCCTATACGAAATTCGCGAGTAAATCGGCCCGGCGTTTTCTTTTTGAAATTATGTGCCGCAGAATGCGGAGGAGGGTCGTTAAATTTATGGAGCCATTTTCCATGGACATCCAAACCCCAAAGTCTCTCGGTCTTGTCGCACCAGTCCCCTTCTGTAATGCGAATCGCCCTACCAATCTAACCGCCTTTTCGATGAAACATCGCGGGACAATTACGTAGAGGAGGTATCGTCGCCTGCTTCAATAACACGGAATATTGTACCCAATGAGAGTAATTCGATGAGTTAACTTTCGCTCCAGGACCGCACGACACTTTCGAGGACAAACGATAACATTCTATTAGGCGAGCAACCAGGAGATTTACTGTCTTTGAAAGCGCTGGGAATATATTATTGTTGGATGTTTGTAAACTGGTACTTCTTCGCCCGCTTTGGAATAGATTTTGACCGTGGCAGATAAAAAGTAAAAATTTGTTATGGTGAAAAACAGCACGATGTGCACCCAAGGGCTTAAAAAATATAAATCCTTTATACCAGTTGGCGTTTCCCGTTGAATTGAAACCGACACAATGATTGGTATTGGAAAACTTCTCCTTATCATTTGATAAAGTGTACTTACAGATAGATATCGTATAAAATACGTGTGCAACGGGCGGAAAAATGTACTTTCCATGCCAGTATCAATGGGACGTACTATTCTCACCAGGCACGAAACATTCGAAATCTATATACTTTAGCGAGACGAGTTCTGCGGTGTAACGTTGAATAACATTATTGTTTTAACAAAGTTGAGCCAAAACTCCAACTCCAGTTTAGATTTGGAACAATAGGGCAGGCGCATCGACGCATTGTGGTCCGTATATTTTTGCTATCGCGACGTCAACGCTGGCGAAATTCGACGCACAAGTTGGTTTTGTAAAATGCGACGAAGCGCTTAAAAGGTGCAAAGATATGCGTGGCGTGAATCGCGGTAACAAAGGATCTCAATCAAATCCGTCGGAGCTCTTGCGAAATGCGCACCGTCGACAGGACGTAACGTCACGTTTCGCCGCTCGTAACGAATACTTTTTTCGCCTTTTTAGCGCGTACTACTCCTTCGCGTCGTCACCCGTCTCATACGTATGCGGCCGTCGTATCGTGTGGGAATGGCCAGTACCTGAACTAGCAGACGTCTAGGTGGGCTTCGTTTTAAACATGTATAAATAAATGCCACGGACTGACGGATGATATGATTTTTCTCTTTCGTTCTCTAAAGCACAGCTGCACAATTTCGTTACGGTTAATAAGTGCCCTAAGTGGATGATGTACGACAAAACTGTTTTGCGAGTTTTGACCCCTCGGTGACTAACGCGCACAAAAAAAAGCCCGCTTATACGTGATGGCCGAGACCTGCCGTAGCGAATGACGAACATATAGCAGTTCTTGATCTCGAATGTGCTACATTGTTTGGAAAAGCATATTTCCTTTTTAATGACGTCATTTCATAAAACCTAATCCTTTTCTTTTAATGCGTTTTTATCATTCTCCTGACCTTTCCCGTGTTTGGCCATTTATCAATTTAAATCTTTCTTTAGTTTTTAATGCACAATGATATTGTCAATAATAAGGGATGCATTTCTAGGATTAATTTCGAAAATGAATCTGTACTCTTCTTCGATATTCGAAAATGAATTCATCGATTGGCGTGAATATTGAATAATTTCGCGGATGAAATTCCTCGAGTTAATTCGCCAATGGTATTCCGCGAATGTGGGAATTCATCGAAAAATCGTCGAAAGATTTAGACGAATAAATTCGACATCGCTATGACCAATGAGTGGAATTTGCTGAACGAATTCTCGGAAAAAAAATGGTGGAATAGTTCTGGGAAAAAAGTTCGTCGAACGCGTTGTACAGAAGGAATTGACGAATTAATTCGTCGAATAATTCGCATCCGAAGTTGATGACTAAAAAGTTGATGACTATGAAAAATATTTCCTTTTTAATGATGTCATTTCATAAAACATTATCTTTTTCTCTTAATATGTTTTGATAATTCTCTTTTGTTTAATTAAAAGTTGATTACGTTTCAGTCAACTTATATTTCGATGAATAAAAGTCACTCTAAGTGCAAATTTACTATTAAAACGACGAAACGACAAAGTTGATAAATTTTTGTCAATTGTAACAACTGCTTCCTTAACATTTTTCAGATTGTCAATCTCGACGACCAGTTATACTTTGACGACTAAAAGTCGTAAAATTGTAACACTTTATGTTCATTTACTGAAACGACTAGACGACTAAAAGTTGACAACGGTTGGCAACTAAAAACTGACTACAGTTGATTATTTTTAGTCAATCCATAACACTTGGGTCGTTTGATTTTCTCGACTAATATAAACGAAATATAAAAATCCATTTTATATGTCTGACTAACTGTTGATCATATTAGTCAACAACAACATTTTTTTTCAAACAGTTGTATTTTTACGACTAAGAGTCAGAGAGTTACACTTTATACTATACTACAATCATTGAAAGTATGTACGACTAAAAGTTGATTACCTTTAGCCGATCCTAAATGTGTTCACTACAAGTCGATTATTGACGGCTGACTAATTGTTGAATCTTTTTACCTCATTCTGCTGTGACATCAACATTTATAGAGTTGATAACGGAAACATAGTTGATTACGGAAAATTGAAAATTTTTTGTTATTGTCAACGTTGACAAGTAGTTATATTATGATGATTAAAACCCATAAAATTACACTACTGAAATGATTAAATGACTAAAAGTTGACAATAGATGAAAATTAAAAGTTGACTATAGATGAAAATTAAAAGTTGATTATTATTTAGTCATTCCCAATTCCTTTGTTTATTTGATTTTCTCGACTATCGGTTATTGATGTCTGACTAACTGTTGAATCTTATCAGCTCATTCTTCTGTGACATCAATATTTATATATATATATGCAGTTGATGACGGAAAATTGAGATTTTTTTTTTATTTTCAACGTTGACAAATAGTTATATTATGATGATTAAAAATCAAAATTACATTACTAAAATTACTAAATGACTAAAAGTTGACTATATATAGATGAAAATTAAAAGTTGATTATTATTTAGTCATTCCCAATTCCTTCGTTTATCTCATTTTTTTTCGACTAATGTAAGAGAAATGTGGGTACTGCCAACCGATTCTAGACGGCCGTTTAACTGTTGAATCTCACATTAGTCAACGGAGAAATCAACATTCATATATTTCGTATATTATACAATTACAAAAAATTGAGCAATGTCAATATTGACCAAAAGTATCATTTTAAAAAGTACAAGTTTATGACTGAATGCCGTAAAGTTCCACATTTCGACTAAAAGTTGACTATTAAAAGACTATTACAAATGACGACTACAATTTTGTACAATATTACCGATATTGAAAGTTCATTGTTCATAATATCATTCATTAAATTATTCATATACAAATTTGCATCTAATTAATTCATTAAATAATATTGCTAAATAAACATTAATGAATTAGTCGAAGAGATTTATGACAGGGATTCATAAAATCTTCGATTAAGACTTATCAAATATTAACCCAAAAAAAAAAACGAAATTGTAAAGCGATTTTCTGTAAATCAGATCGTTTCGGAACGAAAACAAAATTGACTGTAACGCATAAAAAATATATACAGGCCATCGCAAAAGCATACCCATGGCGAATAAAAGCGCGAGAACTAATACGAAAAGTTGGACCAATAGTCCGCTTATAACGGCGAAAAGCTCGAAATTTAGTTTCGACGAACTTTGTTATTCCGAACAGTCAATTATTTAGTCAGTTAGATGGCCACTGAAGTTTATTCTCATTCGCGAAACCAATTTACTTGTTTGTTAATTAACGCCAAACCCTATACTTTTGCCAGGCGCGTATATTTACACGAGAAACGAGATAAATTGCATTTAGCTCTCATGAACAAGCAATGCCGCTATGTAGAAGAAGGCCTATTAGTAAATTAGCCACGCGTTAATAGAATATTTATGATGTGTATTTCGAAGCGATGCACTGATCTGAAAAGGATGTATTATACCGTTTAATTAATTAGCAGCTCTTTCTGTCATTTTTTTTATGATAAATCTCTGTACATCACTTCGCCCGTAATGTCCATTCGTTGCAAATTTTTCGACGATCCATTGTTGCTTCAGTAATTTATTACAGTTTCGGTTGTACATTTATCTATAGGCAGCAGATTTTTTATCGCGTGTCGATACTTCTGTTATTGAGGCAAAAATTTTTTAAATTGAAATGGAATTGAAAATTGTTCTTGCATATCAGTGGAGGATTTTTGCAAAAAAAAATCCAATGTAGATGGCTGAATTATATATCGGAGTAATTTTGTACGTGGCCTACATTTCTGTTGGATTACATAAAAATAGTCAACTTTTAGCCTTTGGTGATAAGAGCTTATTTGATTTTCTTGTTTCATGCTTACCAATTTTTAATCGATTAGTTCTTCCCAGTATTATTTGCCTACATTTTCAATTTTTTTTTTAAATCAATTTCAATCAGTTTTGCTTCGTATAGGGAATTTAGGAAACACTCTGGGGAAAAAGTAAATAAAAATTGAAATAGAATAAAGGGCCATGTGTCAAAAGTGAATAATATCACTATGAAGTTGAAAGTGAACGAAAAAAGAAGCATGTTGAGAAAAAACGCCAATTACAAAAAATAAACAAGAGATGGATGAACGTTGACGGAAATTAATGAATATCGACGAAAATCGGGGAAATGCGAAAGCCAAACAAAAACTGACAAAAATAGCAAGCTTTGAAAAAATGAGTAGAAAAATCATAAAAGTTGATGTAACAAAAAAAAAAGTTAAAAATCATACGAAAAATGTTTAGAAATGCAGCTAAGTTGATAGAAATCTACATCAAGAACTGACAAATGAATATGAAAAATTATAAAAAAAAAATCTTTGAAAAATGACGAGACTAAAGGCAGTGAAAAATTTAAAATGAAAACAAGGAAAATTGTAAGGAACGAAGTAAGGAAAGTAAACAAAAATCGTCAAAAATAAATCATTTTAAAAAAATATGTTGAAAAGTAACAAAACTAACCAAAAATTTTAACATGAATTTAAAATTTACAATAAAAATATAAGAAATACATTAAAAGAATAAAAATTTGAAAGACAAAAAAAAAAGACTTGAAAAGTTAAAAATGTACAAAAATTGTAGAAAATAAACAAGACGAAAGTTGACGACTATTGACGAAAAATTCCGATGAGATGACATGAAAAAATTGACAACAAACATTTATGAAAATCAACAAAATCAATGCCATTAAGATTGTAAAAGCCAAACGAAAATTTATCAAAATAGACGGGAATTTTGAAAAAAAAACGACATTGAAACGACATACATGAAGCAAGTGAAAGATGGTAATAAACAAAAAAATACGCGATCGAAAACAGTTATAAAAATTCTGTAGTTTTATTATACTAAAAACAAAACACAAAAAATATTTTGAACTAAATGTTAATTAAAAAGTTCATAGGATAATATTATGAAAATAACGAAGAGGAGATGAAAAATTGCGCATTTATACGACAATATAAAACAAAATAAATGAAAAAAATGTATGAAACAAGCAAAAAATTATTAAAGAGCATGTATTTATTGTAATTAACAAAAATCATACGAAGAATGAAAGAGGTTGGCATAATCTATATCATCCAGTTGGCGAATCCACTCTCGATACTTTAAATATCTTTTAAAAAGAAGTTTATCCACTCTCACTGAATCGGTATTATAGTTTTATAGCATTTATACCGTATGTGCGTTGAATCTATGTATTTATTTTATAATCTTTTCACTGAACACCTTCACAGCTTATGTATTATACTGCATAATATTTATTTTCTCTCTATTTTTGTACTTGTATATGCGTAGAATTATTTGTAGACCATTTAGTCTACATATATATTAATAAATAAATAAATAAATAAAATTTCTGGAAATGCGGAGGTAAACACAATAAAAGTAATGGTAACAAGGTCAAATAAAGGAATGCGTCAAGCATTGATGAAAACACATGTAAGTTAGACGTCAACAAAGAGTGTGAAAAAAATACGAAAAGTAAAAAATAAGGAACTGCGAAAATAAAAACAGTGAAAATTTTTAAATGTAAAAAAGGAAATATCGTTAAAAACGAAGCAAAGTCTGAAAGGTACAGATAAAATATAAAAATGAAAACTTTGAAAATTAATAATATTGACGGATAATTTCGGAAAGGATTAGATAAAGATTCAGAATAACAAAAAATTAAAAGATACATTGAAAGGATGCGAAAATAAACTATTTGCATTTCTGTGCGTAAAGTGCTACTTTTGCACACAGTATTCGTAAAGTAATACAATGCGTAAAGTCGAATTTTACGCACAGAATTACAAAAAATATTGTTCGACACACGTGTAATATACTTTCACTCGTATCGAAAACTACTATTTTGTAATTATGTGCGCAAAGTTAGTGTGTGTAAAGTACTTTTTGTAATTGCGTGCGTAAAGTCAACTTTTATGCACGCTGGAAGATGACATGTGTAAAGTAAAAAAGTCGTGCGTAAAGTGAAAATGTCATGTGTAAAGTTAAAATGCTACGCATTAAGCACTAATACGAAGCACCTAAGTACTTTACGCAATATATTTACTCACCCAAATACAAAAAATATGGTACCTAACTCGTGCGTAAAAGTACATCCTTGTTAGGTAATATACTATTTTAAAGTTACACAAAATTTTAAAACACTACCAAAATTATCAGAAATACCCTAAAACCGTATCTAAATATAATAAAGCAGAATTATTGGATACAAATAAAACCGAATGAAGATTTAAAAGCGAAGATTAAAGCGAGCTTTTTATAGCGACGAAGTCATTTGAAATTTTTATCGGTGCTTAAAACCCAATAAAGAACACATCGATTATCGCCGGTCCATTTTTAATAATGCAGGGAACCGCGTCGACTGCTTGTATAAAGGGTAAGGTATAGTACTTCATTAGTTACATTTCGACGCACCATGGAGATCGGGCTTCAGGTATCCCCATTTTGTACCGTCTTGTCCCGGCTCTATTTACGACGCTCTGGGTATATATACCGGGTCCTTTAACGCTCTAATGCACAGCGGCCGTTGGGTGTCTCTCGTCCATCCGTCCCTAGGATTTCACGTACCGTTTAACGGACTTTAATTCCATTAAAGGGATATAACGGCAGAGATCGCGCGTAATTCCTGGGGGGATAAGAATGATTCTCCGCGCATCCCCCACGTCTAGGACGCGGCCCTCGAAGAATGCTACACGGGGTATTGGGTGGTCCGGGTGAGGGGGGGTATACTACGGGGCAAATGGGGGTTCGATGAAGACGGAAGGGGATGGGGTCGACGGAAAGAAAACCATCGGCGAAAGATGGAAAGACAGCTGTCGCGAAAAGGGGCAGACTTCCGCCCGACGCACTTCCCTATATACCGATGGCTTTTATCGAAGACACGGGCTCGTACCACTCTCTGAGTGCTCGGATAATGGACGTTTGTATACGAGTCCTCCGTATATAACGATAACAACGCCTCGTTTTAACAGCTCCCCGAGATACGTCGCGGCCACTAACATGCGTAATGCTGAAATATCCATGATCGAACGATCGAATTCGGCGAATATTTGAGAAATTATACCGAAACACAATTAGATTAGACTAACGATAGTGAATGCTCTCGAAAACGCCATTTTGAATTTCTTCTGAAAAAAAAACCACGATCATCAGCGACCTTGAAAACACTCACGTACCAATTTTTCAAGGTCATTTGACAAAAAAGCGCCATATTTCATTTTCTAAACATTGTACGTGAATTCTGACAAGGGGTTAAAAAATGGATATTTCGACAATTGAAAATCTTTTATGAAAAAAAAATAATTTAATTAAGTTGAAAGGATTTCACGTGTTCCGGTAGCAAAAAGTATTACGCGCATAAATGACCGCAGAATTTCACATTTTTTAGACAAGTGTATAGAGAATTATAAAGTAAAATCCATTAGTTATGGATATATGATGTCAAATCCATCAAACGGCGGTTGGTAATATCGTTGATGGAAAATGCCAGTTCGCGAATGATACCATTAAAAATAATCGAAGGGTAATAATAAATCTACATCTCATTTTTACATTTTGTAATAAAACGTAATATTTTGACATTCCCATTTTTACATGCGATTCCGTTATATCCCGATATTCGTGCAGAGCCTTTTTTGAAATGCACATTAATAAAGTGAAATATTACGACTTTTGCGCACCTTAATGATCCTTGAATTTCGATTTATAGAATGAGAACTTATTAAATGAATGCATAACAACTAAATCCCCTCCCGCTTCGAGTCTTTCTTAAGATGAGGGGGTAAATCTCATTCTTTACCCCTACAATCAGACTCAAATCCACTCCAACCACTCTTTCGACGGAAAGTTAACGGATGTAGGCTCACGGTTCCAGTCATTAGGTAATTGTTCGTGCGATCCGATAAGACGGAGTGATCTTAAGATTACAGCTTTTCGCGTCCGGCATGCAATTTCTTTCGCATGCGATTCACAAGCCGTCAATGATGTTGAGATTGTGCTGATAGATCAAATCCATTTCTCCTCGGACTCATACACATAGGAATGAAATACCAATTTTGGATCCGCAATTTAAGATGTCGTTAGCGGAGCCACTACCCTCATACGTGACTTTCTCCTCATCTCCCGCAGAAACAATTCGGGACTTCGAAACCACGTAACAAGACTGTACTTAAGACATGGTCATAATAATAGTTGTCCACTTTAAAGAAAGGTACAAGGTAATAAAATAACGAACAAGACTCACGGTTTTTGAAGAAGTATTGATCTTATTAATGCGATAAATCCTTACCTGTAACAAAAGAAATCGTGTATTATTAAAACAATTAAAGATGGATTACAACAAACATTAAATCAAGAAATAACAACAAACATTATTAAAAATTCAAAAATATATAGTTTTCTAGGCTTCCGATTACAGGTATGTCATTTCGCTTGGGTCTTAGTTGACGAGGAAGAGTCTTTCGAAACAGTACGACCCAGATTTGGGTCGATACATTCAGTTGCGATCGAGTTATCCCAGTTTTTGTCTTTGCCAATTAGATTCAAGCTCTATTATCTCCCGAACTAATGGATCGATCGGGTTGGTTTTTGGACATGTTACTCTTGTCAACTTTGTCTTTCAAAGCATTAAATGAAATGTTGATACATCCTTCCTAAAGCAAGAGACATCTGCACAAGACATGGACGGGATATACAGCGTTGAAGATCACATCGACTTTCTTTTTCTCGTGGCGTAAAATCATGAACGATAAAAGAACCTATCGTCAGAGTCGGGTTAAATCACAAAGGAGCATTTATCGTGACGCACGTGCTCGACAAATCTGACGTACGTGCGTAATCTCCGCTCTTATTATTGCTCGCACGTGTGCGTTCGCGAACGCTGACCATGCGAGGCAATTTGGCTACGTTTCGGTCGGAACGCGAAAGGTTAATGACGAGTCGAGGCCGGCGAGCTGCCGCCACTTCGTGAGAGGTGGCGTTAACGACCGGCTTGGTGTGCTGTCGGATGAAAACGACAGTGTCTCGGTACGCTGCAGCGACCCACCGGGGAAAGGGTGGGAGGGCCGACACAAAGATTCGGCCTACGGGCAGGCGGCCGCCGGGCCACCCCTAATTGCCAGCCAGGGATTTACAAGTGGCTCCTGCCCGGAATATAAATATCCTCCCCTGGAGCATCCCGGCATTTCGACCAACCGCGCCTGTCATTACTTTAATCCTTGTTAAAGTCTTGCAGCTCTCTCGGGGAAACCCTGGGTCTGGCTGACGAGCGAAGAAGTGTATACTGTGTGTACACGTCGCGACGTTACCTCCCGAGATCTCGCCGTCAAATTGCACTTGGCACTTGTAATCGGACCTTTCATTGAATCCTAAACACTCTGTAGTACCCCGCTTGCGGAATGGACGGGTTACGTGCTCCTCTTTATTAGAGCGTCGTGCCCGCGTGCCAGAGCGGGAACTTGATTTCCGAGGGATTCGGGAATTATTCAAAATCGTCGATTACAGGGGGTGCTCTGTCTCTTTTCGCGATTTTCTCTCGACATTTCCTATACGCAGGGTAAAAATCAACGGGCACTATCGAGTAAATGTTCAGGGTACACCTCCTCGCGTCCCAGAATGTGCGAATAATATAGAAGGAGTTCTACGACACAAGCCGGTGATTGTGACACGACATTCCCTTTAGTAATGCTGGAACGTATGGAATCATTCGGGAGTGTCCGGGAGTACCCGATGTAGTACAATATATCGGGTATGGGTGAGAACTGACGCAACGGAGACGTCCGAATAATTACGGCAACAATCGAACAGTACCGGAAATAACCGAACAATGTTGGAAGCAGAAAATTTTGACGTAAACAATAGTAGGTTCAACGTCATCCGGTTAATTGAATGAATGAGAAGTCAGGTTGGATAAAGAGCCAGCGATGAACAAATCTGAAAACATAAATCTCGGGTGACATGCCATCTTAATTTGCATTATTTGATAGGCCAAATTTTCGCGAATTACAACAATGTCGCGGACAAGTGTGTACACTGAATTCATCCGATGAATCTCTTAATTGCAGAGTTATAAATTCTAAGTAGTTTCGAGTGTTGGCGCCAGTATAGAAAAGTTGAGGCCGAACGCAATCAATTTTTCTAACCTCAAAACCGCGAAGAATCATCATGGCAACGCTGGCCAAGTAATAAAAGCCGCCGTAAATCTGGCAAACGTCATCGCAGAGGTGCAATTGCGTTGCCAATTTGCAGAGATATTTGTTTCGCCAGACAAACGAGTAGATTAACCTTTCTCGCTTCATTCCGCCGGTGTTGTTTATATACCAGAAACCGGATACAAATCACGCCGGCAAGTGCGTCGACTGTTCCCTTGCTATACCGTGCTCATTTCGAGTTCTTAAGTAGACTGTCAGTGAGTTTCAGGAGCCTGACAGGCCAACAAGAAAGATCATGAATATAAATAGAGGCCACGCGTCGGGCTTTACATCCAGTGCTTTTCGTGCGAATAAGGAGGAGGAGGATTAATGGTTCCAGACAGGATACAAGAAAAAGTTGTGTTGGTGGCGCGACTCGAACGCGTTACCGACTCGATTTTCCACGTTGCGTTCGCGATCCTCGATCGTACATCATTCGCAACGTGACGTGCGTACTGATGTAGCGGCATCGAGTGGAATTAAACGACGCCTTTTCGTTGAAATTGCTCTTCGATCGTGGGTCCGAAATTCATAAACAGTTAAATCTCGGAAGGACAATTGTTGACTATTGACAATTTTCTAGAAAAGTCGTCAATAATGTATGTGAAAATTAGAAACAGATGATAGAATTCAAGATAATCAATGAGAACAGTGGCCAATTGAGGAAAAGGGTTGAAGTTGATAAAAGTCAATTGAAACGTAATAAAAAAGTCAAAAACACAAAAGATATGTGGACCAAGCAGAATTGAATCGACGTGTTGAAATTACATAAACTGTCAACTATCAACCTTCTCTGTTTCAAAGTATTATTCAACTGTGATCATAGACTTGGGATACAACGGAAGAATGGATGATGCGTGAATATGTCGAGAATTTTATACCAATTAAATGATTCCAAAATAGTCAACAAGTGGCTAAACATCCGAAAGTTTATAATTGAAAACTGACAAAAATTGGTTAATAAATGAAAATTTGAGGTTAGCATATTGAAAAGAGTGCACCAACTGAACAAGAGTAAAAAATTATTAAAAACTATTGAAACCAAACGAACAGAGATAAAAATTTATGTAAACAATAAAAAGTTGAAGATTTCAGACAATAAAATAGACGAATATTATTATGAGGGTGGATAAGAATGACCGAGAATGTACGAGGGATAGCGGAAATGCACGAGGATTAACGGAAATGGACGAGAATTGACGAAAATTGACAAGATTGTACAAGAGTAGATAGAAATCGGCGCGAATGGACGAGAACTTATTAGAATATTCGAAAATGGACGGGAATGTATACGAGAATTGACGGGAATATACGAGGATTGACGGGAATGTACGAGAATTGACGGGAATGAACGGGAGTGGACGAGAATGGATGAGAACGGACCGGAATTGACGAGAATTGACGAGAATAGGCAAGAATGGACGAGGATTGACGGGAATGAACGGGAGTGGACGAGAACGGACCGGAATTAATGATAATGAATAAGAATGGGCGAGAATTATTGAGATTTGACGAGATTGGATAAGAATAGAAGAAATTGGGCGAGAATAGGCGAGAATAGACGAGAAAGGACGAGAATTAACGAGAAATTAGGAGAATGGAAGGGATGGGTCAATTGATGATGATGAACAAAACCGATTGATTCGTTGTCGCTATCGTTATCGGTAATAACAAATTATCGAATACATATATTATCGACATATTGTCAATAAAAAAAATGCGGAAAAATGATCTACTTTCACGAACAACCATAAGAAACAATACATAATATTATTGGAAAACGCACTCAATAGATCAGAAAGTATTTCAGCATGGTGCGGCGTATCAATGTAGCGAATGAGAATTCCGGGTCATTTGTTTTATTGAAATCGACGTTTCTATTTCACACTCGATGTCAGACAATAGCAATTAGCGTTTGGGCGTTGCTGCATCAACCGCTCAACGGTAATCTTAAAAGGGCAGACCGCGTGCCGGTAGCCAGCTTTATTATCGGTCGGTTCGATCTCAAGCCCATCGCTCAACGCCGCCCGTTCTGTCATCGGATCTTTGAATACTGATAGGTGGATGGGAGATCACGACAAGCAATACGGCCAATAATTAATGGTTCTAACGGGCAATAATTAATGGAGTGCGCCGCTTATAAATTTTATCGGGCGAGCTTTCGATTAAGAGGCGGAATTAACGCAAATATTCGAAATGAGGGGCAGCCGCCCAGAAAATAACGAATCGATCGATACGGAAAAAGTGGGTTACGCGGACGTTAAGTATGCACGTTCATCACGACAATGGCCGAATAAATTTGTCAATGTATGCGTCCAGGAACGGAGTGTATATGGATATAAATGTACTGGGTGTTTTGTTTGTAATAGAAAACCAAAGTTTCTATAAGGGAAGAATTATATATATATACCGATTGCATAATTTTGCTTCAAGCGAAAAGTCATTATTAAATCCGTCAAATGCATCGAAAACTGGAAATAATTCAAAATCGTCCTTCAAAGGCGATAAATGAGATTTTCATCCAAACATTTCGCGAGACTCAAAATAAATTGCCTTCCTCCAGGCGCACACAATATTTTGCATAACAAAGGCCTAAAAGTGATCAATTTTTATGCCTGTGTTGTAAAGCCGAACTGTAAAGTCACTTTATTGAGACGTCAATGAAGTAAGGTCTCTATTTCACTGGCGCGAATTTTTACTTTCTTGAGAATGAAGATAATTTGTTCGTTTTTTTTTTCAGGAGATAAAAGAGAACATGTTTCCCTTCCACGTAATGAGAACGTAACACGAGACTCTTTATACGCGCGTAGCAGCACCCAGTTTCGCATTCATTTTATACAAAATACATTCAATGAACAACTGAAAATACAAAGAAGACCGACTTTTACGTCGTTATAATAAAACTGTAATAATATTAATATTTACTGATGATACATGGAACTAGACATAAAAAAGAATTAGAGATCTTGTAACAAATATCAATTATGAAAGATTAATGATGTTGGACAAGACAGTTATTTAAAAGACGAGAAAAACAAAAGTGATAATATTCTATTTTTTACGCCTATCGTAATTGGTATAAAAATCTTTAGGGTCTTAGTTGATTCCGAAAATCTACCTAAAACTTTGCAATTCAGATTCGTATCGTTATGTTCAGTAGCAATCGAGTTACCGTGTTTTTCGTAATCGTCAATCATACCAATCCATGTGCACCATGCAATGTTTAATATCCACGAAAATTGTAAATTAATGAATGCCAATTTCAATCGAAAAACGAAACAAAATCTCACAAACTGCACAAGTAACAATGCTCGAAATTGGCGGAACCAATGAAAATTAATGATGAAATTATATCAGCACGTTGAAAGTGTATATTCCACATCCCCCCCGGGAGACGTGAATCTGCACTGCAGCGAAATGCTGCGAAGAGTGTATATAAACAGAGTAAGATAAATCACGGCCATTGCATTATATAAATAATTGGTTGGCTTCAATCCTGTTTATCCCAGGTTAGGTGGATATTAATTTATCGGGTGACATATTTCTTCCTGCAACGATGGATGTCTGTGCTTTTGCAAAAATATAACTGTTTCTTACCTCTCGGTCTTCACGTCTTTCAAAAATGCACGTAACGCAAATGTATCAGTGTCGAGGTACTAGATTTTTCATGATGCGATCTGTTATCGACGTAGTGTTTTTATTATTATCATATCATGACGCATTCCATCTATTCTCAGTTTTATCTTTCATTTTTACACGCGTTGTAGAAACATATTTTATTGACTTTTTTATCAATTTTTAAATATCCACGTGTGTGAAGCAGTACATTTCGTTATTAGGGCGGGAAATACAATTTTTCTTAATATTATGCGAGAAATTCGTATTTCTATCGTTATAATATTATGACAAGTGCAGTATACGTCACGGGTAAGTGTCTTCAATTGCGCAATTTTTCTAATAGCTCGAGACGCGTGTCGCAACATCAAAAACAGCGCTAAGTGATCATTGATTATTGACGAGTCTATATTTTCACGTTCACGTGCTATCGAGAAGATCAACGGTGTAAATTCTCAAAAAAAAAAAAAAAAAACAAGAAAAAAACAATGCTTGCAACATTCGGCACGAAAATACAAGGGACAGGTATATACAGAGAAATTGCTGCAGCAGACACGCAATCCAATTACGTCGCGACAAAAGGCACGTAGAAAAGTGTTATCGATACAAATCGAGCAGAGCCCCTTGCGTATCCCTTCGAATATCAACCTGTCGTATCTAGACCCCCGGTGGTATCGCGTCATACGAGTGTACGCCGGCGTGAATATTCTATCGCCTCACGTAACTCGCATGTGTGCCCTCGATGTAATAGGCAATCGTAATTTTGTCGCGGTTCTTACATATACGCCATAATGGACCTAATATAGTAGCGACCGCTTATTAATAATAATGGGCGAATGGTCCATGAATAGTCAATGGTCGGTCGTTTCCGGGACAAGCCGGAAAAATATAATCTTATTCATTGTTTATTGGCCATGTATAAGTCTGAGCCATTTGCCCTTTCTGCGCTCACTGACCACTGGGCCATTTTTGTATTAGGTATTTTCTTGAAAATTCTCGAGATAATTGGATATAAGTTTAAAACTTTTAAAAAAGAATAAAATACGCCAAGAAATAATAAGCTTATGCGTGGTACCGCCCGTTTTCGCAACTTTGAAAATTAACAATTTCCCCAACTAACATACTTATGCACTTTGCCCATTTATCAATGCAGAGTAGGTATTTTCGACGTTAATTCGTTGTACGAATGAAGTTTGCAGCACGAAAATTGATAAAGTTGTGACAAGCTGTAAACTTATCTCAAGTATACTTGTTGGATATACCCACAAGAGGATTAACAAACGCTGATACTGATTGTATTAGCGATAATGCATAACAATGCAATAACGGCCGAGTATATTTGTTGAAAATCGAGTTGCCGCAGCAGAAAGCGCCGTGCAATCGCGACCCAGTCAAGAAACCTATTTACGTATTTTATTTATTCTTAATTTGGAATATAGCGTTTAATGCATTTATTAATTTTTAAAATAACATTTATATTCGAGCCGTGGAATTAGGAAAATCCATTTTTTAATTGTGTTGTCACTTTGAAACGAAGCGTGACCTACTTTTGTACAATTGCATTTGTAAATTTTTAAACCATATTTCCGTTAAATTCCCTTATCTTTTCTCAGCAATTTCTATGAGATGACATATGAATGACGGATGACAGATGACACGCGATTACACATCGCGAGCATATAATATATCTTTATGACAAGTGATACGAATGGAGCAGCCAATCAGGAATTGATATTGCATTACAAAATAATGTTGGTGAAATTTTGTGCGGCTTAAACTATTTTCTTCATAGCAACCCATCGACAATTCATATATATATATATAAACAATATTATTATTGATAACTTATTTTTGTTAATAATGTTGCATACGGTGACTATTCGCACAATTGCAAGGAAAAATGTCCAGATTTAAAATTAATTAAGACCAATGACTTTTAGTTGGCCTTTGTATGCCATGCAAATACATTTGCGCGAGGGGCCAACCGTTAATTCATTGTCGTACCAAATATTAGTTAGTTAGTTAGTTAGTTAGTTTATTATGCCATGGATTGAAAACCCTTGTGGCAACAAGTTATATACATATGATTAGTATAAACAGAGAGAAAATTCGTACATATATATATATATTTTTTTTTACAGAGATAGTTCATGTATGACGGATTAACAAAAAGAGAAAATAAGTTACCGGTAATAAAACTCATAATATAATTTCTAATTATAATCGCAGAGATTTGAGTAACGTAACGAAAATGTGAGACAGATAGTAAGGACAGAGAATTGTTAGTTGGGTTAATTATTTTGGTTATCTGAGGATAGAAAATACTGAAAAAGGTGAGTTTTAAAGGACCCGATAGATGTCAATTTACGAATATCCATCGGTAAAGACTCCCACAATCTAATCCCACTTGCTCGGAATGATTTCTCGAATATAATTGTTCGATATATTGGGATGACGAATTTGGAAGTATTTCGAATTTGGACGAATATTCGAGGAAGGCACCTAATTCCAATGCATTTGAATACACCTCAAAGGCCAACTAAAAACAATTCCCCATAATCAAACTATAATTCGCAGCAAAATTTATGTTCTGGATTTTTTCTCGAAATTCTACCAAGTCCCATAGTCCATCAAAACAAATCTACGTTCAAGTGAATTTCCAGAGGAAAGTTCGGTATACGGAATATAAGTGTACAATCGATATACTTGGGCCGATAGCTACATGCTGTTGGTTCCTGCGAATCGAACTACGTGCTTCCAATTACGAATTTTCAAGAGAAAGTTTACTAATCTGCTGTGCCGAGAAAATCCAATGGAGAATTAAGGAATCCATGCGATGGTAAAAAAAAAAAGATCAATCGCTCCCGAATCCTTCAACTTTGTTGAGTGAGTCTCTTTTAGAGGTTATGATGTACATCATTATGTACATAATTGTTGATGATTCATTTTATTTATCATTGCACGTGCATCATGATTATTATTTCGTACATACTTCAATTCTTTGATTGGTTTACAATTTATGGAGAATTTTTCCCGTGGCAAGGGCACGAAAGGTCAATTGGAAAATTCATCGACGCACTGTTAAAAATGTTTGTAATTTTACCACACTTTTACCACACAAAGCGTAACGTAAAATTTCAATTATTGTATTGCAAAGTGAAATTAGTGCACTTGTATTGTAAATGTGGTTATTCATCATATATTACCGCACTTTTACAATTGCGTAACTTCATATTACATCCGAAATGAAATTTAATCAAATACGATCTCCGTATTGTAAAATGTTACAATACAGCGATTGTAATTGTAACTTTACTACACATGTGTAGCAACAATGATTCTGCTGGTGTTGTAACTTTACAATACGTATGTTGTAATTTTATAAAGCTGTCTTTGTAAAATTACAATTTAATGTATTGTAAATTTACATTCCGTAATAGTAATGAACTTCCATTACATTTTTAGTAAAATTACAACAGATTTTTTTAACAGTGGCGCATGCACGTCGAGTCCACGGATTTTAACTTTTCGTTTGCCGCGGCAACTGCAGCATTATTGCCGCAGTACAATTTTTCAAAATGCGTCGAAACATTTCGAAAGTGTTACCAAATGACATTGTTAATTTTGATCAGAAATTCCTCACGTTTGAATATTAGTAAATATACGAAGCAGAGCGTTGAGTAAAAACAGAAGTCACATTTCTTTACAGAAATTATTCAGAAACATTTCCCTTTTTAATATTCCGCTTGAATTTAACGTCTATTTCGGAATTATTTTATAGTCATTATTCATTTTAAATATATATATTTTATCGGGATAATAGCAATCGTGATAAAACATCGTAAAGCTAAAAATTCAGCTTCGTTCGTACAACTTTGATGTCAAACGTGATGTATTTCCAGCACTTACCCAATACGACAAAGGTAGACGTACAGGTTAAAAATTGGGACAATTTGAACCGTTGAAGATTGCAGACTTTTAAAATAATGCAGATCGACACGTGTTTTTCGTATATACGTCGCGTTTCCTACGTATTTACTTTTTAAAGTCTGAATATTTCACGCGGAATTCCGAGGCACTGAATGGTGCAGGTATACGTCTCGTATGTTCTGAATAGTTCATTTATGATTTTTATCGATAAATCATCCGACAGGAGAAATCTCGCGTTAAACAATGGATACCTTTACATATTTTATGCGACCGCAAAACATCGAAACAGGAATATCGCTACGATTCCATCCGTGGCATCTAAATTTGATTGACAGATTGGTCATAAATTCTCGAGAGCATTTCGTTCGAGATCTGATTTCTGAATGATCGGAATAAACTTAGTTGACGTCATTGTTCTGTGAAATATTAGGCAAATTGCCCGATTAAAATACAATACAAATTATTGTCATGAAATTCAATCAGGTTTCGCTAGATCTCATCAAAGTTCTGTTGAATTTCCTTGATGTTCGTCAGTATTCCATCAATGTTTTTCCATGTCCATCAATTTTTATTGAATTTTCCGATCGATTTTTAAATGTCTCCCAATGTTTATCGGGTATCGATCACACTGGGAATTATGCATCGATATATATAAACGTAATATCGCACCGTTCGCAGGGAAAGTTTAATCGTCTAATGGATAAGACACCGGCCGGCTGGCGTGTACCTTCTTCAAATTTTCACTGACATCGTCAAATATTCCGTCAGTTTGGAATTTACCGCCGCGGCGCAGTAGCATCCAGCCACTATACATATACAGACCCGACGCTCCGCGTTGTTTGACGGATCATTTACCTGTCCACTTTGCTTATCGGACGTTTCCGTGACATATATCGCGCGGCTGCAAGGAATACATACGGACTTTAGATAAAAGCTCCCGAGTGAAAGCCGGAAAAATATTCCATTCTTCCCGTCTTTTCCCTACCCCTAGGGAGTGTGTATGTGCGGTTCGAACATGCGTGAGCCTCCTATGTCGGTCGCATTAACGTCACATAATTTTACGGCCGACTGCGCCGATCGCAAGGGGCACTTTGATATAAGGTGGATCGAGTTTATACTCGCCTAAGAAAGGCAGGAGGAATTCCTCGGTTTAAAAAAAGAAAAAAAAAGAGTCAGGAACCTGCAGAAGTTGCTTCGGATGGTTGAGCAATTACAGGGCTGCAATTGCACGTGGCTTTACGACCGGGAATTGCTCGGTATATAGTTTCAAAGTTATCACCGATGTTAAAATCTTCAAGTTATGTCGCGGACATTATCGGAAGTAATCTGGTTCCCGTATTTTACGCTCCTTAATTTCAACAGTGATTATGTGCACGCGCATCCCCCGCGTCGAAATACGTTTGAATTTCATCGTAGGAGAATTGAACGGTTTTTATTTTATATTTCGTCGAAATGCTTCTTAAAAAGTTCAAGTTGAAGTTAAAGTAAGAGTTAATCAAACAAGCTAAAGTTTGAGATGCTAAGATGTTAAAGTTTAATTTCATATCCAAGTGGTAAAAACCGTAAGAACAATTGTTTATAAAAATAAGATAAAGAAATCTTATGCGTATCATCCATTCAAATGTTACGTAATTTCCGTCAAATCTCGATCCTTACGTGACGCAATTCTCGAAAATTGAATCGGCGAGAATCACGATTATACTTTGTCGAATAAAAATGGATTTGGATTTGTCAGGATCGAAAATTGTATATTTCGTCGACCCCGGGCTTTACATGCGAAATGTTCGCGCGCAGTGTTTTGAATTCCGTTGTCGCCCCGATGTTTTTTTTTTTTTGCCCCCGCCCAATAAGACGTTGTGGGATTTCCGGCACCAATCGCCTCCACCCGAAAACACCTATGTATGCATTGCGCATCGAAATTCGCCCGTTCTAGGAGCGTTACCGGGGGAGCGTAACCCCCGACCACCTTTGGATACGTTCGATATTGCATGTATATATACATATACATTGTAGGATATATATATATATATATATATATATATATGCGAAATCTCCTGAAGCTTCAATCGTGAACTGGAAACCACCGCTGCCTGCACCTGACACGCTCCGGTTTCTTACAATTAGTGCCCTATTTGAAGGTAAAGGGCCTTTTAGGGCGAAACTAAACGTTTAACCGGTCACTTTATGGAAAAGCGTCGTAGAAACGACACGTAATCATTTTTTAAAATATTTCTGACCATCAGTAGATAATTTTTACGTCCGTAATAAACGTTTGTAAATTTAACCTAGCAAGTCCTAAATAGGATTTCAATTTTTAATGAATTTTCATCCAGATTTTTTTTTTCATACTATTTGTACGAAAAATATTTCCGACGTATGATCTCAGAATTTCTCTAACGTCGATGCTTTAAAAGTTATAAACAATTTTTGGCAACAAATGAGATATTTTCAACTGAAAAAAAATTTCGGATCTAAAAATTTGATACGAAATCGTACAAGCGTCCTTTCCCTGGCAGAAAAATGTTTTAAAGTCAGTAAATTGTAAGATATATGCAGGGTGCAAAATTAAAAATTCAATATGGCCAAGGTGACCAAAATATGGTGCAAAACATGTGAATTTTCAAGACGGTCTAAATCTGTATGATCTTTTTAAAAAACAATTCCAAGTGTGAAAAGTTCCCAGAATTCATTGAAGAATATATTATTTTCTTTTTGAGATTTTTTGATGAGATTTTAAAAAGTTTTCATTAAATTTTTTGATGTTTTAAAAAATTGCATGGAAAATTCTTTTTCATATGATTTAGAATTATAACTCGTATATATAAATAAAAACTTATATACTCGTATATATAAATATAAATGAAATACAATTTCTTGACATTTTAATTCTTGAAAATTTAATTTTCAAAAAAAAAAAAAAAAAAATCCAAATAAAAAACTATCGACTTTCGATAAAATTCATTAATTCGTTGAAATTAATCCGGATGAAGAGTTCAATTGATGATATTTTAAATGCACTTAATTAAGAATTTAATTTTCAGATTAGCATCCAGCGACTTCAAAAATTCCCTTTGCGAATTTTTCTGTCGACTGAAGTCAGTAAAAAACGCACGTCTGAAAGAATTAAAATATTTTCCCGCTTCATCCATGCTACGCGAAGAAATGTAAATATCATTCAATTTTTCCCTCGCGCTTTTACGAGTATCTGAAAATAATACTATTATAACGCTATACATATTTCATATATATGTGCATGTAAGTGTGTCTTTCAGATTGCAATAATATTCGTAGTAGTAGAGCGGTGAATGTAAAGAAAGTGCAAGGTCCGACACAATACTACCGTATCTACTTATATCCTTGACACGCATCCTCGAAGTCGATTTCAATTAATTTTTAATTAATTTCAATTAATCTAATGTTAGAAAATACATTGTACGTACATAATTAATCCATTGTACGTTCATTGTACATCTATTCTACATCACGTATTCGATGTACGTCCAATGGACTTACCGCAAGTCTGATCTGGACGTACAATGGATGTACATTGGATATCCAATGTACGACCACTTTTTGGCCATGGACGAATGGACAAAAATTGGACGATTCACGGACGTCCATTGGACGTACAGTGTTGCTTGGGATATAATTAAGAAAATTACGAAAATCATGTCCCACATTTATTATGATGATACTTTTGTGTCGAAATAAATTCATTAAAATGAGAATAGAAAAAATATAATCACAAATACTTTGATATTTATATAGAAGCATTCTTGTTGGATACTAATTGTGACGTTTTTAAGGAGAATGACCCATAGAAATAAATTTTATTTACAATAAGACCTGCGAACGCACAAAAATTACGAAATGGCGTAATTGGAGTCGCGAAGTTGGTTATGTAATTCGTTTCCCAGGCATTCGCGTCTAGTATAACATAACAATCGAATAATCCAACATTTGTTGGCAGCAAAGCTACTCAGTATTGCACTTATACAGGGAATTGAGTTATCTTAAGGGTAACTCGCGAAAATGATGTACGAGAAGCATTTACACCCCGCTTGGGCGAACTCTTTTGTCGTGGCATACAAAACAGCAAACTCGAGACGTACTAAGCAAGATAGAAGACTCCGTAAAAAAAAAGAAAAAAAAAACTTTGCCTCGCGCGAGCGACTTTGGTTTAATACGCTGGGCGCTACATCACCAGATGGATGCTGCTCGTTTATAATTCTGCTATCGTCACGCGTGTCATTACGAGTACCGAAAATTAGTGAATTTTATTAATTGTCATAAAGCGTATTTGTTAAGATATTTAACAAAATCAAAATTACACTTCTGTCCAGTTTCAATCCATTAGAAACTCTGTTTACGTTTACCTTTATTGGATGTCCATGTTTATTATGGACCATACTGTAGTAAATTATCAAATAAGTACACGTACATATAACAGATTCATCATCGTGATATTTGATCACGAATAACAATGCGAAAATGTACCTTATCGTTCGCAGTAATTCATGCCGTATATAATAATACCTCTTAAGATTGCCTTGCATTCGCTGATGCCAATCGCGCAGCATTTTTATTTAAACCCATTTCACTTGACGTAGTCCTGATATTTATTCTTCCAATGTCAATACTCGGAATGCCATTATGCTTCGAAAATACTGCAAGACAATTGCGATAGATAAAAGAAATAGACCCGAAACAATGGTTATGAATTGTAAAAGGGACCCTTCGCCAAAGTCTATAAAAATAATAGAGCGAAAACATTCTCGGAAAAGGTAAAAGCAAGCAAGAAAAATAAGAAGAAGCGGAGAAAGCGAAGTGACAACTATAGAGAAAAATTAAAGGCGAGCAAAAAAGAAAAAAAAACAGAGAGAAGAGGGAAGGAAACGGAAGGAGAGGAGGAGGTAAATCGGAAATAAGGGGATAGCGGAGAAAAGGAGAGGATGATTGTCCGAGGGTGGCGAGGGCATGGGCTCTAATATGAGACTAGGTGGGATATACTCTTACAAATTGTTCGTAGCGCCGTAGGAGGGCTCGAGACACGCGCGTGGAACGGATTTGTCTCCATTAAAGGGATCGAGGTTTTGTCGTACGCCAGTTCCAGTCTCTCTTCAAGTCCAGGGAGTGGATTCCAAGATTCGAAGACAAATCTTTTCTCGTCGGGCAAAGGTCGAATTTTTTTTTTTTCTTATTTTCTTTTTTTGATCCAGCGCATGAACACAAAATGCCACCGGGCTTGGAAAAACAAAAGGAAAAACAAACACCGTACCGGATCGGCTGCAGAATAATTTATGGAGTTCCCAGATACGTGGGTATATACAGGGACGGCGGAGGGGAAGGAAGGAAGTAATTTCGCAGGACTCGCGGCAGCGAATCCGGTCGGGTTCCAAGTTAAAAACAAGCTATATACCGCGAATTACGGGGAAAGACTTGACCGACTTCATCGTACGTATCACGCGGAATGGTCGTCGAAAAATCGAACCACGGTTCTGCCAGATCCTCGACGACATAAGCGAGGAATCGATTTCACCCACATTTCATACAGGGACGGGTCAGGGAGCACGAGGGGGCTATTCAATTACGAGTACTATACTTTTTCCTTGTGTAATGTTTTACGAGGGTATATAGATCCTTGGTTGCGGCGATTAATCATTTTTCGAAAATGAACGTTGGACTGAGTAACAAACTTCGGACCACCACCTAAACATCTCCTACTTTGTACATCCAGTTTTTGCTTATGTAAATACAAGCTTTTTTACAGAAAAGAAAGTTTTATAACGATAACTGGATAGCAGCTGCAAATGACATCATTGGAAGTCGATTACTGGATGCTTACTTCTGACTTGTACTGCCAATTAGAACTCTGGATCTTCCAGAGCAGATATGGCCGGGTAAAAGATGTCACACGTAGATTAGAAGATTGATGCACGTCCAGATTTTGACCGTTAGAAAACCTAGGTTTACGTTCGTTGTACATCCATCGAATTACCCATTGAAAGCAATCTGGACATACAATGGGAGTCCAAAATGATGGACTACAAAGTGGACGAGATGATGCACATAACATTAGATCCGATAGGGCCAGGGGTTTGATAATGCAGGCGAAAATAAAGGAAAGAATAAAAGTTAACCAATTAAAGGAAAATGAGTGATAAAAATATAATGAGCCCCCGGTAAAAGAAGATCGTTAAAATTCATCAAGTACCGAGCGATGAATGGATGTCGATACGTATTTTAGGATGCGTATTCAATTGGGTCAATGAAATACCGGAAATAAAGAACAATGCGATCGTTTTCCAATGCACCCCATCAATTGGAATTCTATATGTAGAAATCGAAAGTAAACGAGATCGAACAATAACCGAAATCGAATCGGCTTGAAAAACAACGAAAGGGGGGCGAAAAAGCACTCTCATTACTGTCGAGTCGTCCAATATTTGCGTAATAATCGATAGTAGATTCCCCCTTCGATTCCTCGTGCCTCGTTATAATATACGTAACCGGTGATGAAGAACGAATTCACGGCGAAGCCAATGGGTTTGGTGGAGGGGGTGCGGGAGAAGAACGGAAGCAAAAAGCGTGGCTAAAGGGGGTGGGGGGGGGGGGGCTGAGAGAAAGAGAATGAGAAAGAACGATCGGTATACGGCGCTGTACAGCGAGGACGGGATGCGCAAGGGAGTATAACTGCAAGGATTTGAGAAATTAAACTTTGCAGCGCGAGGCTCTTATAATCCTGGCTGAAAGCCAGAACTTCTCGAGTTTGCTTTGATTGCAAAAAGCGTCTCGACCCGTGATGGTTTGGCGCGGCGGTGGCTATCCTGCGCTATTGTCGGCGCAAATCATCTGGTTGATGATTTATCGGCTGATTTTTTTTTTTTTTTTTTTGTTATTCTTTCCTCGCGGCCTCAACGATTTTTATGCATTTACAAATCACTGCTTCACAATGAACTGGGTTGCTGATTTTTAACACGGTGATAACTGGGCCATCTTTAGCGAGCATATTGTTTTCGGGTGTAATCGGAAGTTGGGTATGTCCTGACAGTGTATTTGTATACAGTCCACAATGGCCAACTAAAAATGATTTGCAATAGGAATCAGATGAATTTTTGTTGGACACCTGGTAGATACGAAGGAATTTATGTAATTCACTTTTAAATCAAATGTTATATTATATACGTTAAAAAAATCATGGATTCTCCCGATTCCAAGGAAAGAAGGAAAGAATTACCCCGAAAATATTTAATTGAAATAATTTTTTTTTCAGTCCTTTTCCCAGTCTTGTAATTCAATTCAGAAGTATAGGAGCTGCATATACTTTTTATAGATTGGTTAAGAATGAACCGAGTATCAATTATGGGCAAATATTGGAGAACTCGATAGCGGCGCAGAATTTTATTGAAGTGAAATGCGATTTCTGCTGTTCAATCTTATTTATTTGAAATTTTAACTAGAAATTCAATTTCTGACATGCGGTAAGATATAATTCCTGGAAAATAAGTGGATTTCAGTTTAATGAAAAAGAATCAAGAGACGTTTTTGATTTAGATGTAATATTTAATCCGATACTGCCATAAAAATTGTACATGATATTCGAGATTTTTACTCTTAAACCAATGAAAATCGAGGAAATTCCTTTACAGGTTATTTTATAAGCGCGAAGTTACTAAAAGATGGATTTTGCTCCAGATAAAACTGCGCCGTATAAGAGTAATGAATTTTATTTATGATATTGAAGTTCCACTTTATACACGATGCCTTTTATTTTTTTTTTTTTATGAAAAGTAGTCATTGTTTCTTTATTAGTTGTTGAATTTCGTTTTTTTTTAACCAAATCATTGTTAGTCGTACTTTATTAAATTATTATTGTCTTTATCGACTCTTTAAGAAACTTTCGTCACTTTCGGTGCTCATTTTTTCATTCATTTTTATTTCACGCCAAGTACTATACAGAAGTAATTATTTTCTACGTTTCTCTTTCCACGTGTTTACGACTCTAGTGCACCATTGCCAATTCGACAATAAAAAAAATCTAACGAAACACAGTTTTACGCAACGAACGCTGATATTAGCAAAACAATAGGTGGGCTGAAAGTGCAAGCTCGATAAAATTTAAATAGCTCCGTTTATAATGCGTCGCGCAGGCTATTCAGTTTTTGAGATCGATTCAATAATAACGAGTCGCAAATATAACGGATTTTAATTAATTCGACGGGGAATAAAAATGCAGCAGGACGGAGGGGGCGACGGCAATCGACATTGAAAAGCGAGAATAAAAAAGCTCTGGACATTCCGCACGCAAGTTTAAATTAAAGCAGTTGGTTTCCCTCGCCACTTCTCCACTTAGCATTCCCTGGGCATCCCTTAAGCCCTAGAAAACAGGTAAAGCGAGGAACGAATGGGAAGGGCGGCTTATTGTGAAAGGTTCCTACGCTTTCTGCCCCCCCGTGGTGCTTTCGCAACCGATGAAAAATGCTTATTCTACAACCAGTAGAAGCCCCCCCCCCCCCCCCCCACCGCCCCCACGCTGTACTCCCAGGTGGGGGAGCTTGCATCATTCCACGACGGTGCACACGTAGGTACAGGTACAATGCCCTTTCCAACCGTCGACAGTGGTATGTACCGATGGGTATCGGAAGATTTGTGCATTTAACGGAATATTTTATTGTTCTTCCCTGATACAATTTTCACAACTTTTAAATGAACAATTTGTGTAATTATTGTGATAATTTATTATGTAAAAAAGGTTGTAAAAAAACGTTCAATCAATTTTCAGGACATTAACTTGAATTTATAGATAAATATAAAATTTTAGACATATATTCATTATTTTAAAAAAATATTATTTGTTGATAAAACATTTCCTTGTAAAAATAATAAACCAACAAATAATTTGAAGAAAATTTAATAAAAATACAAATATTTGAATGAAAATTCTCGATTTACGTTATGTACAAATAAAAGTTTACATTCAAAAAGGAATCTCGAGAAACATATTGAACATCGAGTTTGTAGAAATATTTGATAACTCGGTAGTCGCTAGTCTAGTATTTGATCAAAAAGAGAGTCGCGACACGGCAACGTAACCGTACACTCCATCAAATGATTGCTGCGAAACTGATAAAGGAGTGTGGCTTGAATGGAACCAGAAATTATGAAATATAAAATGCATCAGAATTTCGACATACGTAGAATTTCGACATGCGGTCACTTTTTTTTATAAACTCCCGATTTAAAGAGATTATTCGAGATTTTAGAGATTAAAAATCTATTAAATATCGAAGAAAAAAATAATTCCTCTACTTTTATCTCAACCGAAATACATCGACTCCAGCAATGACTTCTCAAATAAACGTCCTAATTTCATGTGCCAAATTTTGCACTCATAATAGGACAACGTTAAATGCCCACAGCAGGAATAAATTTTCAACGGCCATCAAATATAAGCTGCGACATTATTATTATTATTATGAAGAAATGAATCATTATGGGTAAATGAAAGGAACATACCCCATTTGGGATACCGATGCAATCTTCACTTCTAATTTGGGGTCTTGAGCCAACGATAACACGACTGGTACGACCAAATGGGCACGATGCGAACTTTTTGACAAATTCGCCAGAAGGAAAACAATATTAATTCTGGCGAGCTGACAAGCAGTACGTTTCTCCACCCGCGATTTAAGTGCGTTCTCCATTTTGCGTGACCGAATGGGAATATTAAAAGGTCGTGGATGGGATTTGCGGCTCGTACAAATGCGGATTTATGACGTAATGAAATCGATTATATGCACTTCCCAGGTCTGCGTTACGAGTCGTAACGGTTAACGATGTGCGTTTTTTATTTGTTTCTTGCGGCACGTAAGTCTACGTAAAATGATGGAAATGACCTTTGACGTATACATATCAATCGCCCAGTCCGGAAATGTCATTATTAACCATAAAAACCCGTTTTTCGATCTTGATGCTTCATGTATTTGAAGATCAATAAAATTATTTTTATTGGTTTGCACTGATGATTTAAACGCGTTAATATAAGTTAGCAATCATTTGAATCGAGTATTGCTTCTGGACTTATTGTGACAAAAAATAACGTTGGTATTATGCGCGCAAAATGTCATTTTACGCCCTAGTTATGAAAAATATTATTACTTTTTTAATATTTTAATCTGGTGATTCGATTCGATTTTCAGGAGTTCGCCTCCTCACATATTTACCTATACTACTTAGTGGCTTATGTGCGTTCTTTCCTCCTCTCTAAGAATTTACTATTGATTCCATACTATACAGATTCCCCGAATTGTGAAGAATATATATATTTAGTGACACGTAATCCGTTCGCGGATAATTTTTCCGTTTATCTACGATGATCGGGGATCAGGAAAATGTAAATTGTCTCCGCGAACACTTTTCGAGAATATCGTTACCCTTTGGCCCTGGTAAAAGAGTATTACGCAAATAGAACATGGAGATCGCATCGTTTATTCAACGATCGTAGAAGACCGTAGGAAGCGTCCGTTCCCTCGGGTACAGTCACCGGCGGCCAATAAAACTTACTCGGTGCTACAACATCAAGGCACGTGATCGAGGCCGTTTCGGACAGTCGCTAATGTCTTCGGTTCTCGCTTGCCGTGCTTTATTTCCGCAGTCCTGGGGAAGTGCAGGATGAAAGAGCTTGAGAAAAGTTTTTCCCGATTCGAAACGTTTCCACCGCGTGTCGCCATTTATTCCTCTTCGAAAGCCTTTCGCTTGTTTATACAAAATTGCGAAAGCCCAGAGTTAAAACCACCCCTCAGTCGTCAAAGTATCCTTGATAGATAAGAAATGGCAAAGAACTTGACATAATAAATTCAATCGGTACGACTCTCTCGCGCTTTGCGACGCGCAAGCTCGCTTTGCGAAACTTCCAAGAATTACTGTTTTCAATTGATTTTGTTAACCTCTTCTAACTTAATCTCGGTTAATTGCATTTACAGCGGCTCATTGTTTCTGATTGCTTTCACGAGATATTTCACTCTGACAAAACTTTTTCTTTCATTTTTTACTGTCATTATTTTATGATGCGTGCGCAAAATCACAAAATGTTTTATTAAGAATAAACGAAAAGTTTCATAGGATGAACGAACGATTCGAAAACTGGAAACGAACTTGGTTTGGAATGAACGGTCGTTACAAAATAAATGTGTTTATACACTGTGCAATGAGCAACATGGCGACCGATGCTTTTTCTCGTTTCCCAGAGGAACACGATTTTGCACTCGCTTTAATTGCTGGCTCTTGACTTTCGACTTGGCCAGTCGCGAAATTGGACAATTGTCTGCAATGATCAAGAATGCCACTGTATAGTGGATACGTCAGAAAAGGAAGGAGTGAAAGAGAGCACAGAAGAAATGTTAAGAAATACTGTCGAGGAAGTTCTTCTCAAAGTACGACAGAACGATGAAGAAAGTCCTCTTTCGTAGGGTTACTTCTTCAGGTACGTTTGGACTGAATGAGCCAGTTCCAACAATTTTTTGCTTATCTCATATCATACTTTTGAACGTCCAGTATTAGTTACCTCTAATTCATTTAGCATGGGCTATTCTTGCTGAAATTCGTTAATCGTTTTCCAAAAAATCAATCTACATGTTTTGGAAGCCTCATTTGGGTGACGGATCATTCATTCATTACCATTGGAATGAAGAGTTGGCATTCGTAAAAATTAAAGTGTATTATCGATCGATTATCAAGTCCCATGGATCTCGAAAGTAAACAATCCACATTGACATTTCAGCGAATACGAGGGATTTTTGAAATCTCTTTATCAAGACCTTGTAAAAACATCGTTCGACGTGGGAAAACGACTGCGGCTCACCGAGGCGAGATACGAATTGATACGGATGGGAGATTCAAGTTCGCGCGAGGAAAGTCGGTACGTCACGATCGCGAAGATTTACAAACGTCTGCCACGAGTCAATATTTACCTACGCTTTATGATCCGTCGCTCCGTTGGCCGTGGCCTTAAATGGGTGATGCTGCGCACCGCTTCCTTTGCCGATCGACCCGGGTAGCTGCCTGCTGCAGGAAGCCGTATGCGACCACTGCCAGAATCCAGTGAACTGCATCCGCAATAACGATCGGGATTCACGGGGTTCTATCCCTGTTGGAGATAATTTTACGGACAAGCTGAGAAGGGGGGAGGGGGGTAGGTAGGTAGGAGCGTACTGCGCCAGCTCGGACCGAATTGTCCGCGTAAAGTGCAATCGTTTGATCGGATTTAACGCCGACAATCCCGAATGATTGGTGACGCGATTACGGACGCGGATAACGTGGCTTCTTGTTATCGGCGGGAAGCTAGTGATCGACGCTACATTTCAGATATTCCGAGCGAGATTGCGGCACCGGTGCCATCCTGCGAATAGCTAACGAACGGGAGCTTTGCTTCATAAACAAAACTGGCGATTAGACTTGTCAGGAAAACTTTAATTACAATTCTATGCAAGCCATCCAAGATTTCTCCTGAAATTGATCATATGAATGAAGAATGAAATGGATATAGTTAAGAGACTATTCTTAAAAATGTTTTCTAATACCTTCGACAGCTCTTCGGACATTGTAATCGCTATTATACCTTCCAAAATTAAAGCATGGCCCGGATTTACATTTAGAAAAGAAGATTTCATGGCACCTTCGTGTCTCGACTTATCATCGTTACGTTTAACTCGAGACTTTTATCCACCTCGTCCATTTTCCGTTCTTCGCTCTTAGCCTCTGCAATTTTTTTTTCAGACCTACTCCTCGCTACCGGCGAAAAACTCTCGGAATTATCTTTCAGATGTTCGATTCACGAAGAATTTCCAGTGATCCGATTAGCACGGGTTAAAAATCACCGAGCGTTCAGATCTAGAAAAATATTCGGAAGCAGGTCTATTCTCTCCTGTTTTTTACTCCCTCATTTCCATTCACTCTGATGGGTAGAAGGGAAAAGTAAAAATAAAGGAACGATAAAGAGCTTAGGAGTCCAAAAAAGGCATTTTATACGATTTTTCACTGATTGTAATTTCATGATAAAGTAGGGAATTTGGAGACTTTGATTGGTTGCACCATTATTCCAGCCTTACACAGTGTCGGCCATCTTATTCCCATCTCGTTATCCGGTTTCTCCCATTTCCTCTCGGAGGCTTCAGCGATTGAAAAATCATATCTCGAGATTGTAATCGTCAGGTGCTGGAATCGATTTCGCTCTTCGAGGAGAAGCAGTGTGAAAGCGGCCTAATTGCGATCGCCCTTCGAGTCGGAGCTATACCTACCGAGTGCCAATTAAGCGAGTGCGGATGACGTTTGGGGCTCGTTTATATAACTGTCCGTCGCTAGGCAGGTACCTACCTATATGTAGCTTCGGGACTGGTGGTTATGGTACATTTTAGTCAGAGGAGGAAAAGCGTAGGAGACGTAGGATGTGGAAGAGGAGGACAAGGCTGAAAACGAGGCTCGTTTGTCCCTCTTCGATCAATAGATGTGAAGAGGCACGGTTGGTAGATGCAGCAGCTACCAGTTACCGTCAATGTCTTGGCATCGATTGCTCGTTTCCTTCCCACATGTGTACGGTCGGCTCCGTGAGGGCGAATCGTACTTGCTTTCCTTCTTTTATATTTCTTCTTTGCTCTCTTTTGACATGCTGACGGCCAAGACAAATCGTTGCGCTGGAATAAACTCTGAACTTAATTATGTTCATGGGTCACAGCATTTGGATCGCCAACGTCGTTAAGAAAGTACGGAATAAGTAACTGTGTTTTGATTCTGCTTTGTTGGACACTAGAGTATTTATTTAGATATTTGGTAATTCATGCTATCATGAACTCAATGATCTCATTGTTGATTACTTGACTTCGGTAATCATCTCCAGTAATCCAGTTCCCCTGCATCATCTTCTGGGCCCACAAATACATGCCTCACTTTAATTTGGTTACGTGGATTTGGTTTACATCCATTTAAATTAGGCAGAGGAACTGCTAATGATTCAATCTTACAACCACAAAGAAACAATTATGTCCTAATCTTTCTTAGAGAATATACCTCGAAACGTCGTCGGTTGAAATAGAGAAACTGACAGGACTGAAGAGGGTGATAATTTACAAGTGATCGATAGGCTCGATAGTCGCATCAATCTCCGTTAGCGGATTGTGGCAAAAGTGATTTCTCCGTTCCCCTTTCGCGGTGGCAACACTTTCGCCTCGCTTTCCGCGAGCACTCTAGAGGCCTTGGGGCAGATACTCCTTTCTGCTCGCCGTTATCCCTTGTTTGCCCGAAACTCGCGCTTATTGCGCCACGGCACCCCTACTGTCAGCGGGCGCGTCATTACTCGCGTCAATTTGGAAATACTGCGACAACGTGTGCAATGGGGATCGCGCCGTTCGCTTTCTGCCCTTCAACGGTATTCGACCCCTCGGCAAAAATCAATAGGTAACCGGACGATAATGTCCCACGACGAATGGGTGCCGAACAAATGCGGCTGACCGCTCGAAGGTATTTATTGACTCGCTTCATCGGGACGAGTAACACCAACTCGCTTCCTAATCGAAATTCGGAAGTGGACGCGTCGCAAAACAACAAGGAGTCTATTTAGATCACAAAGACCCACAGAAAATAAGTTTTTGTCTGAACCAACGTTCGAATATTTATTAACATATTTTTATAAAAGTAAACAATCAAACAAGTTCAATTTGTTATGTCCTATTATGAATTACCACCATTAATGAATTCTTATTTCGGGTTGCATCCGAGAAAATGAAGATAAGCTCTTAAAAAAAAAAGAAAAAAATAGATCGTCGATATAAAGCATTAATGGTATACTGAAGAATAATTTTCTGGATGGAACTCGCACGAGAGCATGTACTCTTTGTAATCCGATGAATAAACAAGGAAATAAAATTGTTGGGAAGTCAAAACGCGATCGAGCCGAACGCCTATTAAATGTACGCACACGCAATCGAGAAAACATCGTCGCGCTCTTCGGCGCCGTGGCGCACGTGATGGGAAGAGCGCAATTGTTTGTTAATCGGCTTATCGTGATTCGAATCACCTCGTTCCAAACAACCATCGTTTTGTTCGATTTTCAAAACCTGGCCTGCAAACAATTGGTGTTCGATTTACAAGTTGCTGAATGTAACGGGAATTCGCTAGAGTCCGCATTCATTTTTACGCAAGAATATAAATGATGGATGACTTGAATCACTCAGGAAATCGATTAAGAGTTGACTGGATGAAGAACTTACCTTTACTGCCGCCGGTGAATTTGTCACGAAGGACGTTGATTTGATGAACCCGACCAAATTCTTCGAATACGGCTCTAAGGTCATTTTCGTCCAAATCTTTAGGCACCTGTCCGACAAACATTTTAATGTTGTCGGGATCCGGCTTCTCGACACTGTTATTGTTCATTATACTGAAACACAAAGAATAACGAACATTAGATATCAAATAGGGTTTGGAATTTTAAACGATACTAATAGGAGCAATGGCATGACAGAGTGTTTCTATTATTCGTAATCAAGGAGTTACAATATAGCGCGAATCATAAGACACGATGCTTATAGGGAGGATGTTATTCTGTAAGCACGGCCGCTTTAACAAGGACAGAATGTAATGCTTTTTTCACCCCCATGACAGGCGGCTCGCGCTGCGTGCTGGCTGGTTTGGAAACAGAGTCCGGTTGGCTTTTGGGGTGCGCTTCTGTGCTTCACTGGGGTCCGACAGTCTACAGTCCTTGTTGGTAGGCATGAGTTATGTACACCGCTGACAATGAGTGCGGCTGGTTATATGGGCGGAAGGCATTACCGTTTCACGCTGCGAGCGCGACAGTTTGTTGCGCCGTAAAATCGCGCCTGCATAAAGTTTTGCCGCTAAAATACTGACCCAACGCCACCCTTGCTTACGCCAGCACATAAATCTAACGACTTTAAGGTAACGTTGCGAGAACGAAGTTTTCGTTACATCGGGAATCCATCGTGGGAAAGCCTTATTAACCGATTAGTAATTAGACAACATAATGATGTTCTGAGTAGATCCACGATACGGTGAATGTAATATCTTAATTGTGTCTACGGGATATCAATGACAGTTAACTGTATAAAACGGGCATATCAAATATGGAAATAATAGATTAAAAAGGTTGAAAAGTAATGTGATTTTAAAAGGTAGTATGTGGTATCATTGATTAAGAAAGTTTACTTGTTTCAATAAGTCCTAAAACGCTAGGCGATCTGGAGTGTATCGAGAAACCGAACAATCAAGTGGTGTATCAATACCCCATACGGTCGGGTTGAACTGACCACTTCAGTAAACCTTGCTCCAAAGTAAAATAGATGCCCTAAAGGTGTACGTTCATAAGCGTACACAATTCAGTCGAAAATCAATACCGAAAGGTTCCTTCTCGAAGCAATGAAGACAGTAGTCGGGTTTAAACTATGTCCACGCAATATGCAGCTACCGATTGCACGCTCAGGTTTCTCCGAGATTCGGAATCAGCAAGGCAGCGGAGTGGTTCGAATGGGGTCCTGAGTACACTGATCCTTTGATGTACTCCATTTAGAGGACCGCCCTTGACGACGCCTCTCTTGCACCCACCACGTGCGTCGTACTCCGTGACTCTCTCGGTATCTCAAAGCCCTCAAAGACGTCATTCCTATGTAGTACGACCGATTAGGTGATAGCACGGTTAACAGCTCGTAGGTGCGCGTGCTGTGTGTGACTCTACATTTAACTCATGACCAACTTTCGAGATCTTCGAATTTCATCAAAAGTCAACTTTGCTTCTTATCATCGAGGAGATCCATCGTAATAGTATTTGATGTCCAGTTCTGTTCATTCCTAAGTTCTATATCGAAATGTTCATTCGCGATCGGCGAAAAATGTTGCTCCTGCGTCAGGGGGTGAATCGTTTGCACGGGAACATAATCTGAATAAAAAGTTAGCAAAGACACGGATAAGGCCGATGGCCCCCAGAGGCACGGAGGAACTGAAAAATGGGACGAGGCACAGGCGCAGCGAACTCAAAGTTAAGGATAACCAAGGTGTCCTTCGCCACTCGGTCGTGTAATATATGTGGCGATTTCGCCAAGTTGCCGGCTTCGACGAACAATGCACTTCGGGAGTTTCGTTTCCGGCGGCTCCGCGAAGCGCCACGGCTTTCGAAACTTCGACAATATTTCAGAACTCGGGGCGTATAAGGGTGAATTCGGGGAGCGTGCGAGCGACCTTGTAACGCCTCTCCCGGGGCCGTTAAATAGCCCCGGAGATCGCGAATCGCCCGGTAGCGAATTTCAACTTCCCGCCGGAAGATTTAGGAAGACGGTACTAAGCTTTTGCGATTTACTGGACTTTCCGGCGCAATTAGGCCTTTTTGCCGACTGTGAATGCCTATTTACTGCGACTATTGTTAAAAGTCTACTTTCATAAATTAAGAATTTACAAATTGTGTGTTTACATTGAAATTATCAGTGAAAATTTAAAAATATATAGAAAATATTTTCGAATGAATGAAAACAAGAAAATATATACTTGAAAAAGCGCATGTAGGTCAGTAAATGTGAACGGAGATCACCGCATTTTCTGCATATCAAGACGTGATAGACGGTACATTGTGGAAGGGTGAAAGATCAAGGGTTGAAGAGTAACGCTCGACCTGCCCTGCTAGCGTGGAAAATTAGCTTACCACACACGGGGCCTGCTGCTAATCGTGTAAAATCGAGGTTCGTGGATAAATAGAGGAGCTGCTAGCAATCATGCTTATCAGATAAGCTAATTAATCGTTGAGAATGCGGGAAATGGAGCCAGCAATTGAAAGCAGAAGTCGCGTCGCTTATGCCCGGCAGCCATTCACCTACATTATAATTACCGGCGTCGATTTTACTGCGGAGTATATATTGCACTTGCCCGGTGAGTTCGTTTAACGAATAGTTAACAAACAATCTTTGGAATTTCGAGAAAATCAATGACCGACGGGCTATGAAAAACTTGAGTAATTCTTCAATATTTTACTGGGAGATTATTGGGAGGGAACAAATTGTCATTCCTACGATATCGGCTTTCAATTATTCCACGCATTCTTCTCATAGTAGGTGAAATTAACATTTACATCCTGGTTAACGGGTAAAATTGAAATTTCAATATTTTCGTAATTACAGGCGAGTTATGGGTACTTTTTTGTTGCTGTATATCATTTTTTCATTTGCTATTTATATTGGAAGATGATTACATTCTTTTCTATCTTGCACATTGCTGGTTTATTATTATATTCTTATATTTCCATTTTGCACGAATATCTAAATTGGGTTTATACGTATACTGGGTGAGTCCTTTAATATCGGATGTAGTGTACAATGTGTCTATAGCACTGAATGTTCATTGGACTTGCATGATTCGTCCAAATTTCATCCATTCGTCCATGGACGAAAATTGGATGTCCAGCTATGTACCAATTTTTGTCCATTATAAAACCAATGTATGGAGTCAATTTCACGCATAATGACGTAAATTGGACGTCCAATGGACGTATTTAATGTCCGGTCTGATCGTATAATAGGAGTCAAATGAACTGACGGCCAGTGGATTGACTTACACTACTTATTGGGACTTAGAAATTATTATTTCTTATCATTAGATGACACAATCCAATTAAGTGCTAGAAAAAATGTATTTTGTCAAAACACAGCATTTTACGTTTAAAGAATGAGTATCAAATTGCAAATCAACGTAATAGTATCAAATATTAAGATTTTCGTAACATGAAGCGTGGTTAAATTCATTACATTTAGAGAATACTCGAGTCTATGGTTACAGTGCACAATGGCCATCAGTCATAGGAAGATCCTAATTGCAAATGAGCGCCTATTTGAAATAAATCGCTCTTCCGCGACGCTTTATTCGCAAAATTATCGCGTCAGGAGTCACTTGGTGCGTTTCCCCGTTCCAATTACGTATAGGGGCATAATCATGCCGCATATTGTGCTTCTTCATTTTGGTAAATTCAGCGGCGGATAACGAGGCACGCACCGTTAATCCGTTAATTTATGTGGATGTGGATTAATTTTGCGCTTCCCGGCCGTGGATCCTGTATTTGTATTTTCGTGGCGTAGTGCCAGTGCATGGGGCGCGCGATACAGGGATGAGGGAGGGGGATTAGGGGGTGCAGCAGCGTGGGGATTGAGCGGCCTGAAATAATTGAACTTTTTTTTTCCATGCGATGGACGCTTATAGCCAATTTAGTACGCGAATAAATCATTTATTGTATTTACAGATGTATGAGGCAATAATAGTTCAATATTTTCCACAGCTCAGATATCTGCATGCAATTATGCAAAATACCGGTGAATGGCTAACGTATGTCGAAATATAAACGTATTGAAATGGAAATGGAAATGTAATACCCGGAAAAATTAGCTTTCGATGAAATGGCTGTAATTACATTCAAAGAATTTAATAAAAAAACAAAAACGAACCTTTTTTCGCCGCGCGATCCAATGTAATATTTAATTAATAGATATTGTACATTGAGAAATCACGTTATTTCTACGTTATTTTTGTTCCTTTTAGAATATCATTTATGCAAGAGGCTTTTATCTCTCGCAGCAATAATTTTCAATATTCGTCAATTTCCCGACTTTAGCTAATCAATGAAAAACTTTATTTCAATATAACGGGTCGTAGAAAATGAAATTTCGACATTAAACCGATACTAATTACAGAAAACCCAAGATAGGTCAACTGCTCGTTATATCGATCCTTCCTTCTGCTGCAGATGCTACCCGTTCATCAGACCCCGAGTGAAAACTACGGATATTCGAGTAATTTTTGTTTGCTTCGGTATTTTACGAAGGAAATTTAGCCTAAATGTTGTTGTATAATCATCATTTCGTTAACTGTTTTATGCATCATGTGTAATGTATATAGTGATATTTTGATAAGTTGTCTTTACAACATTTTTTTTTTAATTTTCATATTATATTTCAATTACAAATTTTTATGGTAAATCGACGTCTGATCGACTTATATTGATTTTTGTATTAAAAAAACGTTCAGGATTTAGATTACTAGTAATTTTAAACGAAATGAGATTTTATTTTCTGTAATCGAAACGTAATTAAAAAATTTACTAATATAAAAGGGTAAATTAAAAAAAAAAGAAAAGTTTCAAAGCCATATACATAAAAGTTTTATGTCATACGTAATTTTCATTTTTAATTTAAATTTTAAATTTCTCTTCTGCGCAATGTGGAATCCCTCAGAATTTTAAAATTTAAATATCATATACATTTTCAACTTTACATAATATGAAATAAATAATAATCTAGATTATATGAAATGTCAGTTATATATCACGATTTAAAAAAAAAAAACAAGAAAAAATTCTATAGAAAGATCATTCTTTACTAACCACTTATTATTCAAAAATAGTTGATGTGAGATGAAAGGTTACAACGTCGAAATGATAATAAAATTACATGATTTTAACCACTTTGGGTGTAATTTGTTAACTCAGTTTTCTTCATGTCTATCGCATTACGAAATGTATCCTATTAACTGACGTGATTACTAGAAAACATTTTATCATAAAGATTTGATAAGATAAAAATCGAGAAAAGTGACTAAAATCAATACAAGTTTTCGTATGTTTACAAAACTAAAAAAAATTGGACAATGCTAGATAAAATGTTAGTATATAAAACATCAGTAATTTTGTTTACAAGAAAAAGAAAAAAAAACTTCATAAAAATATAAAATCTACAAAAAAAAATTTATAGAATTACTTTTCCTCGTGAAAGAACATAATAATGGTATAAGCAACCGTGAAATGCAGACGCCATTTTAAATTAAAATGGTATGTTCGTAGATGGCTGGTTAAAGCTATAAAGTTAAACAGAAAACTATATACAACGTGATATATCCGTTTCCTTCCTTTTCTGTCTACAATTTAACTTTCGACTTTCTACGATTTCTCTTTTTTTTTCTTTCTTCATGTCCGCTTTTTCTGAGTCTGTTTGTATACGTACGTGGTGCATCGTTGGAATGTTCTTTTTCTTCCACTTCAGGCCCTCCTCCCGATATACAGCTCTATCCCCTTTGTTTATTTATTTACGTATGCGCCACTTTGGCATCCTCTTTGCGAGAATTCATCATCGCGTTTAATCACGTAGTAACGTAATCTACATTACGTACGTGCGTAGTGAAATAAAGCAAATTGGACGAATGAAAATGTAAGGAAACGTCCCTTCAGAGGTTTCCGCCTCTTGTTGAAACAACAATGACGTAACCAACAATGAAGAGGTTATAACGTTGTAATCGCGATTGTAAATAAGAAAATCTGCCCACAGCAGAAGAATTTACAATTATAAAGAGAATACAAAAAAATCGAACATCTCTTTCAGTTCTAACATTATATTTAACAATCCTGCCAGTTTTACCAAATACTTCAATGATCATTAGTTCTTCACTTTTTTCGTACACTCGACATTATCCTCAGTCTCGTTATATCCACTCATATACGTAATGTAAGTAGAAAATTAATTTATATTCCTGGTTTTGAATTGTTATGGCACTACATCATTGTAGAATCTGGCTATTTTCCCATTTATCTCGACCCTAGCCCAGATTTCAGTAACGGCTATTTTGGGCTGGGATTATTTGCACAAGGAGTTTCAATAGAGCTTTCATATGATGTATCTATATATCGATATACACAAGCAAAAATCCAAAAGTATTCGACTGTTATTCTATATTTTTCACTATTGACTTTCTATAACTCAAAAATAATATTCCCACTCGACACGCGTTCAGTATATGATACATAAAAAAAAACTTTTCTGTATACATCAGGGTGGTTTTCTATAGTCGACTCCTTATCAACAACTCTCCTGTGGAGTGAAATATCTACTAAAAAAAAAATGTTAAAGTTTGTGTCTCTCGCGTTCACGTCTGAAGTTTGCCTCTCAATCGTTTGATATTGAAATCTACGTTGATTCGATCATCGAATATTTGTCCCCATCCCCATCCCCACATCCGCGATCCGTCGTCCTTGGGTGGGTTCGTGACTGCGGGGTAGAAATATCGTCGCACCTTTGGAATTTAACGAGGGACAAAGATACCGTTCGTTCGCGAGGTCTCGAATAAAATGGAGTCCCGCAGTGCTCTCGAGAATCCTCAAACGGTTCGTCAATTTCCGTGCTCGTTAGGGGTATTTATTCTCGCTCGATTCCCTCCCCTGCCCCCTCGGTTACATTACATTCATTTTCCGTAGACTTCTGCCACCCAGCCCCTTTCCTGTCCGCTATTATCATCCTCATTATTCTACATCCGGTCTCCTTATTCCCGATCCGGTTACTGCTCTTCGTGAATTGATTTTCGTTATCGCGGTGTTTGCTGTCTATTATTTTTATCGCCCTCTTTTTCTGTTAACTTGTTAATTTCGGCGAGCATTAGCAGCTAATTCGAGAAAATATTTCGATAAATCTCCTGTACTTTTTTGATTATTTTTAGTACTTGTTCATTACTATTGTGACACATTCGACTTCTAATTTAAGTCAATTTAAGAAAAATCTTTTAATTTCAAAAACTTATCGGATCTAAGTTACGACATAATGCAACTATAATCTACGTGCATTTTATCACTCAAGTTTTCTTCTGCATCTATTGTGACAAAAAGTAAAGTTTGTATTGCGGGTGCAGCATTGTGTAATCTCGAGGCAAGAAATTAAATTTTGCGCCCTCGACACGAAAAATACTAAAATACATTTGTAGATCCGTCATGATGTGGAACGTTTCATGAAAAAACCTGGTCTTTTTATTTTTGTTTATGTAACGAAATTACAGTTATGTGTCACTTGACAAATAGAAAATGTCGCTAAAATGAGGTCGACAAAATACAAAAGTGATAGGTAAAATCTGGTGAAATAGATTAATTATTACGAAATGATGTAATGATTAATTAAAAATGCGTCTTTTTATGCGGAGGATGTCAACAGGATGTACTGGGTTAAATTAAACGATTATTGAATGTCCAACATGTCATATAATATTTGTCTTTGTATAAACGTCCAGCGCAATTTCAAACGCATCTCCTACGGTCGTTCTACAGCTTATACACGAGTGTTTGTCTATTGACGTTCGTCTGTTATTTGAATGATAACGAAGAGCGTTCAGTTCAACAATGACCTCTATCAATTGTAAACGTTGTTTTCTTTATTTTTTTATTTTTTTTTTTAATAATTTATGAAAATAAACACAACTTATAACAGTTGAGAACGATAACATTTCAACGTTAAATTTAAACATTCACTCTAAAATATCTTGTTCTTCATACCATACCATACCAATGGTATAGAATTGAAAATTGTTAAGAATTACATTTTTACAAATCGAAACTATTAGAACTGCAGCGAGTCAAGACTTTATTAAAGTGATAAAATTTTTGTGATTACTTCATGCATGAAGTTTGCCTCTCTCAAATTCGTTCCTCTCAAACTCAATAAGTATCCGTGATGACAAGTTGAACTTTGAGATAGGATAGGAATGAATGTAATAAACGAGTGTTTACGTAGCAGAATTCGTGATCAGTGTTACATACTGTTAGACGTACGATTCGTTAGTTGAACTCGTTACGCCGAGGTCCGTGACAGACACTGACCGATATCTATACCTAGTATCCACCTAAAGAAGCGGATGAAATTGAGATAGTTGCAGAGAATCCAATAAGAATTGCCAAAAACTGTTCGTTACTTTGATGACTTGATACTATTAATAAAAGTCACTACACCAAAAAGTAAGGATGGTCGGATTAAACGAGAATGACGATGATCGATGGAATACGCACTGATGGTCTGGAGTAGGATGGTATTCTTTTGGGACAGTAATGACGGCGTATGCTAAAGTCGACCTAATTTTTGCGTTAATAAAACAGTCAACCTGCCCCCTTTCGTTTGGTTTGTTGAGAAATGGGATCGACCCTTCTCGAATCTTCCACGGGGTGGTATACCCACCGAGGATGTTCTTGCTCTACCGCCCACCACGTCGTCGTCGACTTGAGTAAACGCTTTCGCTCTGACGATTAACTCGAGTTCTGAGTGTTTGGAATGTCGAGCTAGTAAGCCAACCGCATCCATTGACGTACGCAAATTGGTGGCTGCCAACGGTAGCGTTGCCACTTCCTCTCGAGATCGAGAATACTTCCCTGATGGTTTGTTTTCTTCGAAAATATTTATACTCGCTTAAAATATAGTCCCGTTATTTAAAATGTTCAATAGCAGTATTCTTGGAATTTCTAACGATATTGAAATATTCTAAGATCTTCCGTTGGATGAATCGGAGAAAGAATAGCACACAGCAATGCGAGGAGTGAAGGGCTAGCGACGAATCAATATCAAACCCAAAGACGGGCGCATCACGCGAACCAAATCCGTTTCGAGTAACCCAGCTCTTGTTTTAAAATTTAGCCTACTGGAACATACAATATCCATTATCCTGTTTCAATTCGTCGAGTAGTAATATTTAAAGCGCACAACCCCAGGCCCGCAAATCGATGCCTTCCGTGCTTCAACGAAATTACTACTACAGTCCACTATCGTGCAAGCAAGATATAACTAAGTGCAACATACACCAGTCAATCACAATTTCGACTCCGGCGTAACGAGCTACCTGGTCAGTGCCGATGATCGATACTAATTACGTCATTAGATCAGGACATCTGATTGATTTTCTTTCCAGATGTTAACTTTATATCGATCGAAATGTACTGGTCATCCAATCAGTATCATTAGGATAATTTTATTTCTTTTAAAGTGGTAGAATATAGAATTAAATCTCCAGTTTCGTGGACTGCCAATCTTGGATGGCTTCAAGACGTAATTGTTTACCGGATCTTCATCTGTCTACGGTTCTTATTTGCCGAGAGCTTTCAACCGACCCACTATATCTGAGCTTTTGTACGTCTATATAGGTATATATACACTTAGTTATTTCTCTTCTGTCTCGACTTTGTCTCCTCGTCTGTCTGAACTTTCCTATCCTTTTTTAATTTGTTATGTTCCGCGCTTCTCGACTTTCTATGTGGTTCTAATTAGGTGTTACTCATTCTTGGCGCTCACCGCACGGGCAGTATTTCATCCTGCTCTTTTTCCACTTTTATCTTACACTGGACTTATCGTCTTATTTTCAATTTGTCATTTTTGCTTTTGGTACAATGTCCATTTGTTCCCCCGGCAATGCTTTCACGGTTATATCGCGTTTTTCGAATCCTATAATTTATTATTTCTTTACATTATCGCGTTTTATCGTTGGATTTGTTTCACTTCACATACTTCGTGTTATGCCGTCGATTCATTTTGCGACTTAGAGGTAGGATATCTTTCTACTCGTCAGATTTTTAGTTTCATCTTTTACATCAAAGTGCTCTTTGTTCTTTTGTCTCGCCTTGGGTTTCTTATTTGTCGTAGTTCCGTCTTATTAGACATCGTTCTTCGCTTCTGCCCGACTCGTGTGACAATTACTCTTGCTTTTTCTTCGATCTCACTCATATGACATTCTCCCGCACCAACTGGATACGAGATATGGAATGGGTAGTACCCACTCCATATCTCGAATGTCTACTCATCGTCCAGCTCGTTCAGACCCTACTGCGCGTCCATTCGCTCAATTTAGTCGAGACGTTTTTGTTTTACACTCCACCGAGCGGTCGTTGCTAACGAGGGGCTCGTGGATGAGATGACTTTTAACGAATCGTGGAAAAGCCACGATAGGAAAAGATCTTTCCTTCGTAAGGAGTGTTAGGTCATTCCAGGATCTTTTTCTTGCTTTTCTATCGGGTGTATTACCCCATTTTCTATGTTAATTCATGTTAATACATCTCAGTAAATGGAGAATAGATACCTAACTACCTATTTTCCACTTTTTCTTCAAGGAATTGAAGAGCCGGAAACATTCGCTTCAAAATAAAGATTCCTTTAAATTACACCAAAGCGTAATGGCTTGTTGTAAAAATGGCTTGGGGGGTGTTTGAATAAGCGATTGCCGACTACTCCGTTTGTAGTAACGAACATATACTTTCCAATTCACCGGTAAAAGGCTGAGCAAAAGGACAAGTTCGACCTTCGATCAATGGTCGTATTCTTTCAGAGCACGATTGGGAACGTCGCATCGGCATTAGGAGACACGAACCTCTACGCAACCGGGAGTACGCTTACCGCCGGTCAGAGCAAAAAGTCTCTTTCGCGGGTCATTCAAGGCATCGTTATTCGTATTGAAATAGTCCCACGAGAAATTCCGCCTTCGGAATCGTATTCATAAGGACACAAAGGCCGAGCGGCTTTCTGATTTGTTTATTCCCACGGCGATGTCGGGGAAGGTAGAAAGGCTCACCGTGGAGCAAAGAACTTGAAACTTAGTTGCGAAGTCCATGGCGGAAAAGTACAAGACGATGGAATACGTAATCCGATTTGAGGAGTCTTGGCTGCGTCGCGGGGCACATCGCAGGGTCGTAACGGTGGGCGCGATCGCGCCTTGGCACACGGCCGCCACCGTTAATTTCATTGCGACACGACAATGTTAACTTCAGCCAGATGCTCCCCTACCACCCCTCCTCGGAACTGGAAGAGCTAAGAACTCAATTTCATAAGGCAGTTAATGTCATTAACGTAATGCTCTTTCCGCAAATGCGGTTTAATAACGGTACCCGATATAATTATCCGGCATTGGGGATTCACGATGTATTACTCACATGAGGCAGGATCCTTTTCGAAACCGTTGACTTTCTCGTTTTATCGCTATAGATGAGAGAACGGTGGTTTTGAATCAAAATTAATGAATAATTTGTTTAATGTACCCCTTTCTTCACATTTACATGGGAATTCGAGTATAACTTGTAATCTTTATGAAAAGTTAATCCAGTTGATCCAGGTCCAACCGATCCAGGTCCTGGCAGATGAAGGATCCTGGGAGGTGCAATTGAACGAACCATAATAAAGTTTTCTTCCTTATCTTCTCTATGGTGTCTTTATTTTCTTATTATATCATCAGAATAATATTAATAATACTCTTCGGACTTGATGCGACGTAGTGTCCACTCCAGCCTGATCATTTTCTACTCTGCACCCTACTACATATCAACGCGAAAGGGTGCCGCGCACAAAACATTGATTGATTGATCGGTTTCTATTATAATGAGAAAGCGCGGTGCCATTTGGCAGAGTTAAAAATTGCGGTATGACGCCGGGTGTATCTGCAACGGCTGGTTTACGGGGTAATCGCACGCGTAGAACCGTTGAATATATTGCAATGGTTGCGACGGATGCAATTGAAATGCCGTTTGGCTGTAAGCTGCGGTAAGCGACGCACATTCGCGCCAGTCCATCGACTGCCCACACCGCAGGGTCACCTTTTCGTTGTGGGGAAACTGAACGAAAAAGCTATATTTTCACTGTTGATTACAGAACCGAAGATGGCTTTATTTGGAACAAACACTTTCTGTAGCTCTCGATTCAATGTTTTTGTTTTTCTATACGGTTGCTCTATACTGGAAAACAAAGGCGTCAGTGAGAGATGCCCCTAGGCATTGTCCGCGCAGGAGTAAAAACAAAAATGTTTCTCTTCCGTTATATGTGTAATTTTTTTTATTCTTATTATTCGCATACGAAACATTTCATTTCTATGATCGGAATCAATCATCTGCTTGCGCCGGAATAAAGATATGTTTAATGCAACTGCTGGGTACATTCCGACGGAAATTGTCTGTCAGCGATTCCCCCATACTAGGGTACAAGTTCAAGGGGCAAATCGCTCGCGAATCAACTAAAGATTTTCGAAAGACATGTTCAGAATGATAATGTAACCGCATTGTGTTTTATATCATCCGCCGCCGCCCGAAGGTGCAAGCGCTAGGCGCGTTTCGTAAGCGACATCTGCTTTCAGATCGAATGTTCTCTGCCACATAGTGTGTAGGCGCCCTACCATATTTCCGTTCCCTTTCCCCCTCACATACATGATACATGAAGCGTATACCCTCGGCAAGCCGTGGTATGACACTCACCCATCCAGTGTCTCGTGAAATCATGCCCCGTGATCCCTCCAACCCCAAGCGCGGGAGACAACTGAATTCGAACGACATCAGGCTGGCGAAACTCGATGTTATTTCGACCCGGCGTGGTGTCGGGTATAGCGCTGTTGCAGATTATATACATGCAGATACGAACGTGAACGTATGCGATCATAAAACTTCAGTGATACCAGTATGGACAATTTCATCTTTTAGGGATATGAGGCTTTGCCGCGTCTATAGGTTTGATGAAGTTCGAATCTTTCACCGAGACCCTTTGTGTCGTAGATTGTGAAATGGACATTCTACTATTTCAATTTATTGTGAACAGGTTAGATTAATTTAGCGCTAAGTTTGTTAGAAAACGACATGAATAGATATATGCTAATAGGAAAATAATTTTAATTAAAATAACGGATGCAAGGGTGTATCAGAAAAAGTAATAAAGTTAGAAACAAATAAAGTAGACACTGCTCCAAATATTCGAAAAATTTGCATTTCAAACGGATCGGCAATGTTTTCCTGCCAACAAACTCTTCCTCCCTTATTTCTTGTTATGACTTTTGCCAATGGGTGTAACTTTATAATGAATTACTAATCTTGAAGTACTTGAGAAGTTTAATTTAAGCGTCCGGTTAGCACTGAAATATCGTGCAAGTTTTCAACGGCCATAGAGAGTACTCCGCTGCAGAAAGAACTGGGTCGAACTTGCAAGTCCTGTACTCCAGCGGGCTAGAATTGCCTTTAGGGCCGTGGTCGTTCGTCTCGTGTTTAATAACGCTGGTCCTTTACCTTATCCTGTGGCATATACAACCTCGCGCGGCACAGTGGACGATCAATAGAATGCCTGATAAATAATAAATATTAGAAAAATCCTTCTTGGAACGGATCCTTCTGTTCAGATGTCAAATAATTTAAGCATGGTTTAAAGTAGGATTTGAGAATAAGGAATACTAAGAAACTAAGTTCGTTCATCATAATGTGGTTTCCCAAAAGTTACAATATAAGCTCCAACGATTCATTAGCATTATCAATTTTGTCAGAGTCCTTCCTCAAATATCCTCGAATATATTGTTGTTGATTGTCGACATCTTTTATCAGGGAGTAATAACAGAGAAACTAGCCGCAGTTCCAAAGTCTCTTCGTTGTTTAAACTTTCCTCTGGAAGTTCGACCCGAAAATCCCCGGAATATGACTAATTGTTCTTGAGAAACTCACCTAACGAGGATGGCGCTCCCGTTACTCAGCCGAATGAGTTTGCGAGGTCGACGACTAGAAATTGTCGTATATAAGTCCAGAAGAGTGCTGCGAAAATCACGAAATTCTCAAGTTACGCTCCCAGAGCAATTTCCGGGATTTTCGCTCGGATTCAATAAGGTTTCGTTCCTTCGATCCTTCCAAAGGCGTTGCAGTCTGCTGTTTTCTTTTCTCGTGGCCCCTTTGAACCGCCGTGGAGCGAATGGGGGTCAGTCGTTTCATTTTCAGAATGTGGTTGACTTTGAAACACTCGGCCAAAGTTCACCAGTGATTGAACTTCTTGACGTCATTGTAAGATCACTTTACTTCGTACCTAAATAAAAATTTCAGCTAATCTCGACGTTATGAGTTCTTGAACAAATTGTGGCCAGAAGAGGAACGGCACGGCAAAATCCTTTATTAAGTTTATAAATTATTTTATCTTTCGAAGTAGAAATGAATGCGGATCAATCTCAACCAGAAATAGCAGCTTTTGAGCTACGTAAATTGTAAATGGAAGAATTAATTATGATTCTAAAGCATTAAGAGACACCGTTAGAAATCGAATTTTACGAACGGTTCCACATTATGGAAATCCGATTTCCTCTAATGATTTCATTAGCCTATATTAATTATCAATACTATAAATAATTTCTGTAGACTGCTTCTCTACCACTGTTGTAATCATATTTATCGTGGATTATCGTTAATGTAAATCCAATGCCGCTCTTCCCGACTAGGAAAACTGAAAGTTCCCTACGTTGGTTCATAACGACTTCGGAACTTTTTAATTTGAGAGGTACCGAACGACAGCGAAGCCCCTTAAGCTTTTAATCTGAAGATGCTCTGAACGATTTCTCTCTCTGTCTTTCCCTCCACTTTTTTACTGTCGACACTATCCTAAACCTCAGTTCCTCAGGACACTGTGTAGTTACCTATCCAAGCAATGGCCGTGTTAATTTAATGGGCACGACGAGGTGTTCGTTTTTTGTTCCCCAACCATTTTCCGTTCGCTCGAGGAAACAACTATACGATAGCCGAATACTATATTCGGAATCTCTGCTAAAGTTATTTAATTTACTTTTATAGCTTGGAGTTAATGTTTGAAAGTTCTTGTTTAGAGAATACCGTCGAGAACCCTGAATTCGGGAATGCTCGTTGTTACCTTCACCACAGTTCAAATTGACGGTGAAGTAATTTCTGTATCGCAACATAATATTACAGCCCAGAGATGACCAGAAATATAATATTTGGAAAGTCGCAATGCATCATGTTATTAATGCAATCCCTATTGCTTCATCAACAAAGTCATTACATGGTGCGTTATAATACGCTACGGTCATGGCGCGGTGATTTGTTCAGTCAAACAATCAATACGGGGAAAATGCCATTGATTCTAATTAATTACTCGATCACAATATGTATATTATCAAGAATAGACAATGAAAACACTAATCGTATTAACAATTACGAGGTCGGAAACGAGACACGTAGATTTGTTTCATATTTTCAAATGTATTAAATGTAGCAGAGGCTAGCGCATCATGTAAGTCATTGTGCAACAGAAAAGTTATTCAATTCCGTGTCACGTTCTACTATATTTCATTCATTGCTATACGTGTCTACGGTGATTAAATATTATTTCAGCTGCCGATTACGCAATATATCTGGCATCGACCGCTCAATCAGAAATAGAGAAATTGAAAAAGTGCTGATTAATTATTTCGGTTCTAATTACCATTACACGCTGCTGAGCCCGCAAATCACTTATTTCAGATGTACATCACTGAAATGAATAAGTGATTCGAATCCAATAACGTTTACGACGTACCGCGCTGGAGACGACGTCGTTCCCGCATTCGTCGTAAATTATTCTTAGTGAAACTATTTTAGTCTGATTAATGTAGTAAGAAATTCCCCCGAAGTGCTTTGACAACACCGCGGAGAGTAAGGCGACAATATTTGACTTATTAAAGAGCTTGATGTCTAAGCGCAAGTGCGCGGCGCTTAAACGACTCTTTCTCTCTCTCTCTCTCTCGCTCTCACTCGTTTTCGGTTTGCCCTGCTCGGGCCTTGGTATTTGGTAATTACGCATCGACATTGCGGTCTGAATAGACAGAGCCAAGCTTTGACTTACAAGGATGGTGGTCATCGCGCGATCTCCGCATCGGAGACTTCAAAAGGGGAGAGTTTCCATTCAAATCCAAGACGTACTTGAAACATGCTACAGGAGAGACATCCATGATCAAAGATGTCGCGAGACCCCCGGGAAAAAGCCAAAAGGGAGGCTGCGAATGAGGAGGAGAGCAAGCGAGAGACTGCCCGACAGAGAGGGACAAGACCCCGGCAAGAATGAAAGGAAGCTGTGAGATAATCACTACGACATCAGAAGGGCTGGGAAAAACGCGAGTGGACCGAGAATCAACCATGCGTTAGCGATTAAAGACTCGGCGCAATGGAATTTTCTTTTAGGAATATTGAAAAATGCGAGGGACTGAGAATGGAGCCGTGAATAATCGTCCAAATTCTTCCCTTTGTGGACAAATTAATTTTTATTTATAATCTACGATGCAGTGTGTTCTTCTAAAATAAAAGATTCCTTCTCTCAGATTCGATTCTTTTGTCGAGCTTACTTTAATTAATATCCACAACACACATAGTCAACTACATAGTATGGCGGTAAGTAATTTTCAATTAACCATTCATGCACGGTCAAGCGAGGAGACAATCATCACAATGATTATCGCAATCATTATCTTGAAACATTACGTTATACTGAAATGACGTTCTCTGGTCTGTTCCCGATCTGATTAGGCAAGTCTACAGCATACGATACAATTACAAATTCTACACTGTAGAAAGTCCTTTTATGACTTTGGTAGGGAGGCTAATGTAGCTAATGCAGTAGCATGCATCATAGATGGACCAAAACTGATCAGATATGCAATTTAGCAGTCAGAAGGGTCGTGTAAGAACTGACTATGTAGTTTGCTTCATCAAGACCTGTAAGAACCTATTCGGTTTGATAAAAACAATAAAAGAGATTCATCCAATTTACGTAAACGTACTTTCGGTACATAAACTGAAGATTAATTGGGCTTCTTTAAATTAGTTGGACACTCGGCTACACTAGTGTGCTTGGTCAAGCAGCGATGAGAAGCTGATTCGTCACTCAAAGACTAATAGACGTTGATTGATCAGTGCATCCCTACAAGATGCATGTAATGGAATTACGGTGACAGAATTAGGGATTGCAGTGGGGTGTTTGCTAGAAACATTTCAATAGTTGCAGTTAGGAGCCTGCAGTCATATTCAAAATGCTTGCGAAAAACAGTCAACGTAGACATTAGGCATGATTGTGATTTATATAATACGCTTGGTCATTTCTGCTGCGAATCCGTCAGTATTCGTTTAAACAGATGATTAATTGCGTTGAATCTTTATTCAAACGGTAAAATTGAGTAATACCTTTCGACAGCTCACGTGCCCCCGAATTGGCGTTTTACGGCTTGTTGTAAAGATCTCGACATGGAACTGCCAATGCGGTCGGAAAGTAATAAATTGTAATTGTAGATTTAGGTTTATTCCTAGCAATCTGGAGATGGCCTTGACGGCGACGACGTCGTTACCGAGACGTTTCCAGATTAAATGCTTCACTTTACGGCATTTGGTCGCTTTATCGCTCCGCTACCGACACGCATCTTACCGTAATTGCGTGACTCGAAATGATTGACACTTAGACGAAAGCGGCAATAAACTCTAATTCAGTTTGATTACCGCATTCTAGGCGGAACTGTACTTAGAAAGGCTCTCTAGTCGCTGTACTTGTGCAATAATTGTTGATTAGGGACGTTAGAGAATTCTAGCCCGAAAGAAAAGGCGAGAGAAAATTGGTAATGATATACTGAAACGACTCTACTGGAATGCGTCTGAAGTAATCAAGGAATAAAGAAATACCATGCTAATTCACGGGTGGGAATTTTAAATAGTATCAAAAAATATGATTAATTTATAAGGTGCTACTTGCGAAAGCGCTGCATTTTCTTGACCGAGTTGTGATTTATTTGAATTTAAATCTGTATGGTCGCGATGACTGGGAATTTTATTGACTTTATGACTACGAAGAAGCTTTCTTAAAAACAAATGTTTTAGCTTCTTATGAGTCCGACATCTTCTTGGTGCCCTTCTTGGTTTTAGTTAACGCACATGACAGTTGACAACGAGGTCTTGGGCTTACATAAAAATCAAAACATACATCTTGAAAATACTTATCAGTAAATAAAAATTAACATCGCCTTCGATCAAAGATGAATTTGACTGACCATAACGTCATCCAGTGAGAACCTCCGTCGATACGACAATCAGGCCAGGTCACGTAGCGTTCAATTTTTTTTTCTCAACATCGCGTTGTGCATTATTCAAATGGACCGTTAGGGAAGTTTCGCCATTACCGTCGTGAAATATAAAGTAGGCTAGCGACAGAGGGAATGCCTTCTTTAGATTGTATCGCGAATTGCCCCGGTATTCTGTCGCGTCGCCTGGGGTATCCAACCCTAACGACTGTTATGTAATGGCCTGTTAGGTGGTACTCTGGACTGCGGATTCGCACCCCAGTTTTGCGGCGCGGCTCTCCGATTGCTCGTGTGTACACACGTAATACACACGTGTATAGCTGGCTGGTGCACGTGCTCGATCGCATTACCGTCGGCGCCGACGAAGCTAGTTGCACTTTTCGGACGGCAGTACACAACGTCGGTCGCGACCGCAGTCGTCGTTGTCGCAGATGCGAAACGAAAGGGAATACGTGCCGCGTGTGCCCGGTTACGTATTTATCGATCGATACCATCGATTGGTACTTTGTCGCTGACCAGCCGTTGCTTCGTTTTACCCGGCGATAGCGTTCGAATGAACACGCTCAAAAGATTTCGAGAATATTCATGACCTAGCGGTGTAAAATGTACGTTTGGTTTGAATCAGAAAAAACTAGTTCTGGACTTTCTTGTGTCTGACGTCATCATATGCCACTGATGACGTGTCTATCAATTACCAATGAAGGGTATACAATGTTCATACTGAAATTTGTCGTATTTAAAAGTGACATAGAAATATAAACAGGATTAAAATTGCAAACAACATTATTGACTTTTCCAGGACATCAGTCTTATTCTAAATCAAGAATATATCATGTTTCTAATAGACAACAATTTGTCATGCTTGTTAACATCGACTGGGCGACACTCGATACTGATGGCTCGATGCATCTCACACATGATGACAATGCTATTAATTTATTGAATTATCGGGAAGCAGAATTCGATTGTCGACAAATGATCAGTTTCGCGAACACCTCGTGTACTATATCTTGTCTATAGAAGTCAAACGTCAATCGTAAGTTAGATGGTTTGAATTAAATCAACATGTCCTGTCGTGAATGTAAATGGAAAACAGCGCCGAAATAATATACAATTAGACAGAGTTACGTGAAATTTCAAGCTACACGTTGGTGACACAAAGCGAATTTCCAGGAGCCTGGCAAAATCTGGTGGTTGAATAGGAGGTTTTAACATGAACCCATCTGTACTAACGTAGGGGTTAATGGCATTGTTCATCTCACGAGCCACGGCACATTCAATATACATTATCATCGACGGTATAAAGATGCGTTTCCATTGTACAAGGATTACTTACGTCTGCACATAATTAATCGGCTAGGAAGCCCTATTTGTGCATTCTATCAGAGGAGCGCGATGTTTAGGGTATCGTCGTCAAGCCTTGCGGTCTTCCAAATCTAAAGTGCTGAAGCGTTGGTATCGTAGGGAAGTCAGCTCGCAATATCGACGGTACTATCCGACGAAGAACGGCGCTCGTCGATGGAAGAAAGCAAAATGGGAAGGCGAGTGTTTGTGATGGTAACGGGACGAATTTCTGAAAAGCTACGTAGGTACGACGGGAAGATAATAGCGTCCGAAGCTACTCCGCCGGCCACGATTTCAATGCGCTTTGTTCTCGCGAGAACGGATCGACTATTGTTCTGGAATTAGTTACGTCACCGGGACATTAATTGTCCGTATACAAGCTGAAGGGACTCGTGGGATCGTGAGAAAAATGAGAGACCACTCGCACGTGACGCACTCTGTTCTGGCAATTGTGGAAGGAATATATGCGAAAACCGTGCTGCGGCTGGATCACTTAATTCGTCGTTGTTTCAGAAATGGATTGTATTCATCTCAATGGTTCTAGCCATTCAGTGATATTATAGGACAACTTCGAGGTCATCGTTTAATTTCTCCATTTTTTTCGACCATTGTTGGCGATCTCGTAAATACTTAGGTCCATTTAAACTACATTTCATTCGGATCTTTTACTGATTACTAGGTACGACTTAGTTAATATTGTTAAAATGTTGTACATTTTCAATTTTATCACTATATGAACGGATTGTTCAGCCTTATACGTTGTGTAATAAGACTGGAACTTTTTCGTGAGCTTCGCTCCATCAACTTGCAAAATTTCCCCTTTTATAGACAGACGTCTCTTTCCGTTATGGACTGTTTTTACGAGAAAATAGTAAACGTGGCCACATAAATATAAAAATATACTTTGTATATTGGTAACGAGCTAAATTACGAGCGTTTTACCAACTTTATTCGATCGCATTCGATGAATGTTATTATTTTCAGTTATTCCGTGACATCGGGTCGCGCAAGCTTTTCTAATATCCTAAAATGTTATTATTATTATTATTAGCAATAGTTGAAGTGGTTTCCTTAAAATCATTATTTTTCTAGGAAGTGAAAAGAAAACAACATTTCTGAATCTGTTACATCTCGAGATAAGACTTCTCGAATTTCGACATTATTTCGGAATTTCATTTTAAACCTTTTCGCAAAACTCCCTTTTTATTCGTTACGCCGTTATATCCAAGAACGCTACTATCGATGTCTCGAATATTGCATTTCGAATGTTCGAAAAAGTGCGATATCCGAGAAATATTGTTTTTCGTTCATCCGAGCGTGACCGAATTTATACGGGCACCCATTGGCCGTTTATTTTCCCGGTAACGTCCAGCGACCCTGTTTTATGACGTTGCTTCGCATCCAGCCCTTAAGACTTCCTGCACTATTGGCACTATAAAGGCGAGTGCTACTCCAGTCCTTATACATATAGGGCGACAACGAATATTCCTATTCGAACGAACGCTCCTCATCGGACTGTCCGACTGTCGCCAGTATTTAATTCGTGAAGATGCCGCGAAAAAGCTTTCGGGCATCAGCTAAAGTATGTTACTTAGACTTTACTGTCAATTTTAGAAATGTCATACTAATACTTTAGTTTAATATTCAATATCGATGTTTTGGTCATCAGCGTCCTGATGTCTCATCCAAGTAGAAATTGCAGTATGGATCTAGATCCAGCGTGACTGGGGTTTAGAGCTGGAGTATAGACAATACTGGACCATCCTAAAAGCATTTGGATCAGGATCCTTTGTCATTGAAATGTGAAGGTTACCTGTCGAACTGTGATGCATTGGTGTATTTTTTAGACTTTTGAAATTATACGCATATCTGACTGTAGACTGACCATACACGTTAAAGTTCCATGCTTGGACAGCCTTATTTAAACTGCTGAGGAGATGATATGATATCATGTCAGTTGCAATACACGTTTTATATCGGGACTATTTGTCATCGAAACGTTCAGCAGCCCTGTGCTCGTATTCATTTCTCTTGTTCTTTATGCTTTATGTATGCTGTTATCGTGCGTATCTAACTACAATTTCGAATCAAACTCAATACCAGTAAACGTCAATACATGCCATTAGCATTACTCTTTCAAGTTACATCTATAAAACATTTTATAGATCCTGTATGGGGAAACTTTGTGTACGTCCCTTTTAAACTGTATGAAGAGAAAGAAAATGGCTCGTAGTACAAAGCTCTGTGGAATCGAATAAAAAAGAAAGGTAACGTCCTTCGACGATCGGACAGTTGGGAGTCGAGCAGAAAACTCGAGTCTTCGTCTCTTTCATGGCGGTATAACGAGAGTAAGACCTTTGCGGGCAGAGGTCCGACCTCTCCTTCGACATCGAGAGTGTGCTACACCAAGGTGGAAGTTCCGCGAAAGAACTGCTGCATTACGTGATTGCACGACAGACAAATAAGGCCAAGGGACTAATGTTTTTCTCCATTTTTACCGATCCTTTTGTCTTCCACTCACATCCGGTGTATTTCCACTGAGTAATGCAACTGCACCAAATGTAAACATAATATTTTCTTCTAATTTTATTACGAAATATTTTCCCATCTTATTTGTCAGATTTCATGTGATCTGTTTGTTTGCATTTACTATTCGATCAATGATATGAAATGATAATGCTCATTTTAGATAATCCGTAATGATTCAACTAGTGGCTTTAAATTCTAGAATAGGAATTCAAATTAGCCATGCAGTACACGTTCAGATCTTCGGTCTGGAATGTCATGTATCATTTGCCCATCTATTATTTTTTCAATTGTTTAATCATTCATCTGATATATCTATTTTGAAAATGTTCTCATCTTTGATTTACTCTAAGGGAGTATGTTATATTTATCATGAAAGCAGAACAGCCACGTCGCGGCAACTTGCATATTCTTTCTACACTTCTTTTCTTTGTTCTTTCCTGGGTTGCTACTGTATTTTTTGCCGGTGGTCCGGCGCTGTTCAGATATATAGCGGATAGTTTAAAAGTTAAACACGGATTGGGAATTGGCATTTCTTTGGCAAGATAAATTTGACCAAAGGAGACCAAAACTTTCGTAATTCGTTCAGTGCCCGGCGGCTGGTACGATTCGCTTCTTGACTGGAGTACAGATTTGTCAGGGCATTTTCGACTTCTGCAGTCGGTATTCACTCTGGATAATTTCATTTAATAATGTGACACGTCGAAAGTACATCGACTACGAACAATCGAATAAACGTCGATCGTTTTGTTCTTCTTATTTTATCAAGAATTCTACACGACACTGATTACTTGGAATGAGCATCGCTTTATTCGTTTTAGAACAATATGCGGCACACCGGTTATGCACATAAAAGTTCCGCTTAAATAAAAGCAGCCTTCTCGGAATATCGCGAAAAACTCGATTTTAGAATCTTAAAGAGCTTTAAAGATCGGAACTCGACAACAGTTTTCAGGCCATAAAGTAAGTATACGCAAGGACGTGTTTCGAAACTTTAACACCAGTTATTCGGATCATCCCTGTTCTAAGCTTGCAGCGCGATACGATTAAAACAATGCCTAAGTGGATCGCCTTCCAAACTACTTAAGTAGTTTGCTTACGATGACAGGCTGACCTCGAGGACTTCACGAGTCGTTTAGGACATTCTTCGACAGCGTGAAAATCTTTCTTACATGAAACTCCATGATAAAATAAACTGCAAAAAGTAAAAAGAAAGTCCATTAACAGTTTGTTGATAAATTGGTAAGGTAATTGCACGTAGGAATGTTGTTAACACTCAATTATATTTTTCGTATTATAAAATTTAAAGTATTGGTTGCTTTGACACAGGTTCGTTTAAAGAACCAATCTTACGACCCGTCGAATTTGCTCGAGGCTTCTTTTCACCATCGCGGTACGATCGTACGGGGTGGTCGCTTCTCGTATTTTCAATTTTATGCAATTTCCTGTAACCTTAAAGCCTTAACCTGATAGCAGAAACACCGTTCAAACGAACAGCGGAACCTTCCATCTGCGTGTCATTGTCACTCCTCCGCACTCGTACCTTATATTCTCCACGTATCTCCACTCGCCTCTATCCCTCTCTCAATTTCTCTTTATCTTTATCGTTCTCTCTTGCACTCGCTCTATTTATAATATCTGCTCTTTTTCCCTCTTTTGCTTACACATATACAACCCTCTTCCACTAGCGTCGTTCAGATTCCGTTCACGCTGTAGGTCCGCTCGCTGTCACTGTCGCTCATCCAGGCGGCTTTAGCGCCAGGCGTCTCTTTCCCCGGACTTCCCACGCTGCGTTTTGTTCGCTTTTCCCCTTAACCTTCCCATCTAATCCCTCGCCATCAGCACCTCGAGGGCGTGTTTTGAGGCACTTCTTTTTCTGGTTACACCTCCTCATTTCCATACGTCTTTCGGAAGGGAAAATTGATAGCGACATCCGACCGGCTCTTCGCGCGCCACTTAACAAGTCACTTCGTAAATCAAAATCCATCCCGTGGACAGTCTTGATGTATGAGTGTGCGTGTAATAAAAAAAATTTGATATATTTACATGTATACCCTACGTAACTATCGATTGGCGGAATTTCGCGGCTACGCGAGGGGATGTATTCGATGCCTGTATAGTCGAACGGCGAATTAAATGTATATCACTCAGTCAAGATTCCTTGCTCGCTTGCTGGGATTCAAATTAATCAAGCAGAAATGTCCAAATTAGTACCAACCATCTACACTTTTTTCTTCCCACATCATGGGTTGACGATGGATTTTTACTTCATATGATTAGCGTTTATTTTCATAAACATAATTAGTGTCTATTTCTCTGACCAGACTTGAGGGAAGCAGTGGGAGAAAAATGAGGTTTATTCCAGCATTAGTAAATTCACTTAATATTACATCGTAACCCTGGTAGAAATTTTTTAGCTAATTCTTAGACAAGTCAGATATTTACCATGTTAAAAGCATAGGAGAAATGGATAGTGTAAGAAAAAAATGGATAAATTTCTACTAGGGAACAAGTAACTAAAATATAAGTAATTTTGTGGAATATTTCTTGTCTATAGAGTAGATGACTTTATGACTTTTTTTATGATTTCAGCAATTGCAATATTGAGTTATTTCATCGGTTGATTTTCGATCCCTGAATATTGAGAAGCCTGCGTATTAATATAGTGCATAGTTTATATGGCGTGGTAGTTCAGTTACGTACTTCCAAGCATGCTTGGTTTACTATTTCAGAAGCATTACAGGTATAACAATATTGCATGAATGAGGCAAATATTGCCATAGCAATACGTTAAGTGAAATGTTGCATTTCATTTATCGAATGTGGCGTTGAAGTAAACAAAGATATAATTGCATATATAATACATTGCATGATTTATACATTACATTATATATATACAAATATACCTAAAATAGATTTCTGTTGGGTATGACGAAAAGTTGGAAGCGCTTGAATCCGTGAAATTTTTGAGAATCGATCAGTTGTTAGCTTTTAATTACAGAAACCTAAATTGCAAAATTTGAGATTTAGGCAATTCTACCTTCACCCAATTTTCCACTGCATTAATGCCAACGTTCAGCCTCGGTGACGTCACCTATGGGTCACACGCATGATCCCCGATCAAACGACGTCGCTATATATGTATTTACATAATTATCAATAAATAGCCGTTTCTATGGCAACCGTGACATCACGATTGATAATTTAGGGTTATCCTCCCGGGATACAGAAAATCGTTCGAATTCATGTACAACAAAAGGTTCTGGGGATTATATAATTATTCGTTTTTCTTTTAATCAATCCGTGAGTTTTTTTAATCATTTTGCATGACAACAGTGGCATTATTTGTCTTGTTTTTCTTTTTCCAGACTTGGTGCTCTAAATTCGTGCATCCCAGCAAGACGGTACCCTTTATACGACCCAGCATCTTGTACGAAAGGGACCGGGGGAAAAGTTAACGCAGTTTCCATCTGCTTCAGCAATAGGCAAAGCGCGGGAAGATTTTCAGCGATGGAGAAATATACGATTTCGAGTTACTACCGGTAGAAGCAATAATAGGCTCGGCAAGCGGGAGAGCTCCTCGAGCAAAGTTCGCGCATAAAAACGTATCACCGATTTATAGCTTAAGTTCGGGTCCCGTAATTGTCCTAGATGTGTCCTCGTCTTCCAAGTTCAATATATATGTGTGACTTTCGCTTTATGCTCGATTTTTCTGCTCGAATACTAGAATTGAAAAAATTTTACGTTCTATATTTTCCGGAAGACCTGGACTGATGTTTCTGTTTTATAGAAAAAAATTGGATGATGTACTTTACTTATTAAAAAACGAACATCCTTATTAATCCCCCGTTACGGGTCTTGTTGAATGTTTTAAAATCGCTCAAGCGCGGCATTATGGATTTTTAGTAAGCTGGAGTTCTAAGGGATAAAACAATTAATGATAAAAAATGCCCAAGTTAAATAGCGAAGTTAATTACAAGCAGCGGAGTTCCTAACCTTCGCAATTATGCCAACTTTTCAAAGGGCCGAAATCAACGCAGAAAAGCAACGACAGACGGGTAAACGCACCTATTAAAAATATCGAATCTTTTATCAACTGTAGGATGGACAGATACGTGGGAGCGCGTACCATTGCAGAAACAAAATGTTTGATAGAATGCTTTATATCTCGAAGCAAAAGTAGCGAATGTCGGGAAAATTCGCTCTAAGCTTCTTAATTTTTAAGCCCTGCTGTTTACAAAATATTTCCATTAAAAATAACTACGCTCCGGTGAACGTATGTTAAAAATTCCGAACTAGAGGAGAGAAGAATTCTTCATTTCCGTGGACTGAATGACGGAGCGCTTTCCTTCATAAGACTCGATATTTTTTGAACTCGAGGAATGCTTTCACATCGGGGGGGGTTTGAAAGAGCAAAAACAGAAGCGACCCGGCGTTAAGAAGCTTTATCGTGACTGTACGAAGCTTCGATCCCATTTCTGCAGAGAAGCGGAAGCATTCAGCTAAAATATTTTCGACCTTTGGAAAAGTGCCGGGGAAAAATATGTCATTTTAATGGACGGGCAAGTAATATGAATATTACATCGTTACTGTCCAGTCTAAAGAAAAAAAAAAACAAACAAACAAAATAAAAGAGAAACTTACGTTGTCCATCAAACACTAAAGCTTATTTCGAACGCCTGGTCGTTTTGACGTTATTTTCCCAAGTCATTTCTACTCGTAGTCAGCATCACAACCGCTGCTCGAATTTACATTTATTTTTTATCAACGTTGGCCTCAGAGCCCTCTTCTCGTAGCGCGTTCCATGAGCGCGTATTTTTTTTTTGTTCCTTTCGTTTTCCCTCGGACGCGTGAGATTTTCGCCCTATTCTAGTTTCTCCGATTTTTTTCCTCGCCATTTCAGATCTCTTTTTCTCCATTTTTTTTTTAATACTCTCCCCCCGTTGTGTCTGAATCACTGCTTCTATAACTATTACGTAGCACTTTTATTTTCTCGCTGCATGTTTACTGCGCCGCTTCCCCGAATGTTCTATCTTTACGAATGGATGCGAACGTCGTATCCATTTTTTATTTTATATGACCTTTATTCGCCGTGCTTGAATTAAGTCGGCGAGATTTAGCGAACGGCAGCTTATAAAGTGCAGTTATAAATAACGGTGTAAACGAAATAGAAATTGCGCGTATATATTTAAGCTGTTTGCGACCGTTACGTATCTGCGGATAATATAGCGAAAAATTTATCGGTTACGGTGAGCTTTTTTCCATTTGAAATTTCTGCGACTCGATTTTGAATTTTATCAATTGTTCTCGATGGTCTTTGAACAATTACTGTTTTTTTTTTTCTTTTTTTTTTTTTTTTTTAATGGCATTCCTATTGCGCACACGAGCAGGAAATACAAAAAGAAGAATTTATAGGATTTGATGAAAAATTAAAAAATGTTTATAGGAATTTTAGCAAAACTTAATTTTACGTACGACTTTTGAAAAACCCAAATAGTTCAAAATTTGGAGTGGATAAAGTAAAAACATTTCCCGACTATACGTCGATATCGGAACTTGATTAATAAAAAAATTAAAAAAATATTAATAAAAATTGAAAGAATCATCTTACTAAATAGTGTCGGATGATGGCGTACGATGTCGTGTGGTAACGATGAATATTGTTGGATGATAATGGATAATGAAGATCATAATAGAAGAAGATGACAGGGGTGATTACGGAAAATGACAGGCTATGACGGATAACGGACGGGTGATAATGATGTCTGCTATTAATTCAAGATGATGAAGTATGATGAAGCATGCGCATTGACGGATGTCGATGATGACGACGAACAATATTACCAGTTGATGAAGTCACACGCATTGATGATAATGATGATGATGTTGTATGGTAACCGATAATCTTTATCATTATTCAACATCATCAACAGAAATCATCATCCAACATCATAATAAGTCATAATCATGCGACATTATTATCCATGATCATCATCCATGATCATCATCAATTATCATCATTCTTATCCATCATTATCATCCAGCATCACCATCCATCGTCGTCATCCGAGATCATACATTAAATATCGAAAGTGAATGAAAATGAAGGAAAACGCATATAACAATTGTCAAAAATAGATGAACATAATCTAAAATAGATAAAGGCCCTAAATATGAACAAACCTCAATGGAAAGTATATCTACTTTTATTGATATCAGATAAAAATAAACTAAAGTCACTACTAAAACTTATTAGATGAACGATTGTAGCCATTCAAGAAAATCAAGAAAAAAAGTATAATTGAGTAAAGATGGATAAAATAGATAAATTGAGAACAATTCATTTAAAAAATATCGAACTTGGTTGATAATATTATATATAAATAAACAATAAAACAAATCTCTCATAAATAAATAACATATCCAATACTTATTTCAATATTTTTGATACGTCTGAATTCGCTTCCTAAACTTTAATTAATTCGTGAAAACTTCATTTAAACCTCATTCCTTTTTCTATCGTTACAAAAGGGAAGAATCTCAATAACAATAGAGGAGTTACAACAATGTAACAACTTCACTCGATACATCCCACGTATAACCTTTCGCACCCCAGTTCGACGATTTTTTTTTTGCCCGTGAAAAAAAAAAAACTGAATTATTGCCAGCAGTGAAAAGAGACGGAGAGTAAAGCGATAGAATAAATAAAAAAAAAAAACGGAACTGCGGAAAAAAGAGTGCGGTGAGAGAGAGGGGGATGGAGAATGAGACCTAAAAAAAAACGAAGAGGTCGGAATCCCCCTCGTTCATCGGTCCCGGGTGAGCTTAATCCTTTTACACTAGCGGCTGGTGGATAGTCATAGGTGAGCCGCGTTAATGTACCCGCTATGCTATATTACGGACTTACACCGTTAAATTGATGACCACGGACCCAAAACCTCTGTATTCCGAATTTACATTCGTGCGGCCGCGTTGCTGGAGAATTCGGGGGTGAATGCTGGCCGTGAAGCGCACAATCGATAAACGGACAAAATTAGGAGAGGCGGTGATAATTCACGTTTTTTGTACCTTTTAAGGTCGGAGCTTAGTGATTTATAAGGATGAAGTACGTGTAGCTTTCGCGTTTACTATTTTCAATTGTGTCCTGTTTTTTTTTTTTTTTTTGTAACAATTTTTTTTATTATTTGGATTATTCTTTATGTTTTGTTTTTACGTAAGTACATAAATTGAAGACGTTTAAGAAAGTGAAGAAGAAGCAAAAATAAAGACTGAGGAAAGTCAACGATTATTGATAGAGATTGAAAACAATTGATGAAGGATTACAAAACGGAGGGAATAAGAAAAAATCAAAACGAAACATAAACTTGGACACAAACTTGCAAACATGAGATAGATCATAAAGTTATTTCAAATAAACATAATATACACAAAAATTAATCAAAACGTTACTTATTAACCTAACCTAACCTGAAATAAGACCACTTTATAGACTTCTCCGAGCTCAATTATTTTTAGTATTTAGTGCCTAGAAAGTGGCATCAATTTTTATTAGGTAATTGGCAGATATTAAGAGATTGACAATTATGATCTGGATATAGAGTGAGACGCAAATAAAATGATAATGCGAGATTATTAAATTTTAAGTAGAATTTAAACTAACGTTCGGAAAAACAAAGGAGTAGGAAAAAAATGAACGTAAAAGAGCAAAGTAAACAATAAGTTTCGGTAAGTTCGACGATAATGAGGCAACTTCTCGGCTCTTAACTGGAGGTGAAACTTTTCTGATTGTCTTAATGTTTTGCCCGTCGTTCTGATCTGTGTTATAGTTTCGCCTCGTTAGCCCGACATATAACGTCTTCATGACTATAAGAATCCATCCGAAAGTTCGCAGCTGGTTGGAAGTTGAGCAGACGTCGCTGTAAAAATATAATGACGGAAAACTCACGCGTTTATTCAATTCTTATGAACTATTTAGAGGACGCCAGTTTATAGAAAGTGAGTTAAATAATGCCCGCCGACGCGAAAAAGGCTTTTTATATTAACTGCATTCCGTTTCTCTCTTTTCTCGACTGTAGAATTTCACTCGCGGATTGTCAGTGGAAGTAATTATATTTTGTTTTACGTACTCGACTTCATCCTCTTAACACGGTTGTGCGTTTTTTTCTTTTTTTTTTTTTTTTTGGTGGCGGAGACAATGCAGGGCTGCTCTATTAAAATTCATTCGCAGAATTGTACACAATAATGAAAATGTCAAAGAATGCGATTTCAGAAGAATTGACACCTGGAAACCATTTTATGGGATTAAATAAAGAAAAGAAAAGAAAAGAAAAAAAAAACCGAAAGTAATAAATAAACTTGGATTAAGATCCTTTATTAATTATAAAAATGATAACTTCATCGCGTTAATTAATTTCATTATTCATTTATTCAATGGGAAACACTGGAAATGTTAAATTTTTGCAGCAGAATGAAGAATTGTATATTTATTATTCTAAAAAACGAGATGCGAGCATGTGATAATAATGGATGAATATTAAATTGCTTTCATCAGTATTAATTACTGTTCGAGTATTTGCAAAATGATATAATAATTATTTTAATTATTACAATGATTCAACAATGTAATAATAATAATAATACAATATTGCCAGTTATATGTTACAGAAATATTAATTAATATACTCTGATATTATTTATTGTCTGACATAATTCAACAATTTTATGAAACTTTTTAATAATGCCGTTTTTACAACAATGCACGTAAACAAAAAACCATACAAGTCTTTTACGCGATGTGAAAACTGAGAGCGTAAATACATGCGAAAACGTATAATACATGAAAAAGTGATTCGAACGTTAATTAGTGATTATTTAAAATCATAAATTCTTTTTCGTTTTTTTTTTTCGTAAATGAAATAATCTTTTTAATTTTTCTTGCAGACCCGGAATTCGACGTTTTTCTTTCGAATTTATTTCCGTCTATTGATAACATTTTAACGTTACCAAAATTAGAGCTAAACAGTGATATTTCACACTTTCTGGAGTGAAATTTCACTCTATAATAGAGTGGATCGAAGAATTTACACCCCAATAAGAGCGAAATGTCACTCTTGAAGTGTGGAAATTTCACTCTAAGAAATTTAAAGATATATTGTTGAGGTAAAGTTTGATCTTTTGTGTTCTATTGCAAAGTTTAACGTTATCAAAATTAAAGCTATGTCCTGTATTAATTCTATGTACAGTTAGTCCAGTATATTTCTCTTTTTTGGATTTATTTTTTCAAATACATTTCTTTGGTGTTCGTTAATTCTTGTTTTTAATATACGTCCAGTTTCTCCACGTTATTAAAAATAATTACCATCTCTAATTTGTTTTTTTTTTCCTTAAAGAGCTTTGAATTGAAATGAAATTTTTCATTTTGAAATGAAAAAAATTGATTCGAATTCGATAATATACAACGGAGATATAAGCGAATGAATCTAAAAGAAAGATGGTCCATGTGTTCGATAGGCTTCCATGTAATTCAGGGGACTTATTTTTTGATGGTCAGATTAAAATATCGATTTCACTTTTAAGAAATGAAATGTCCATAGGTTCAATTATATTTGAATAGTTTTACATTTGATGCAGGCTTTTCACCATTTTTTTTTACAATTTTTAAAGATATCCAAATACCTGAAAATTGCAATTGAAAAATTATTTACTCTTATTTTGCAACTTTAATTAAAAATTAATATTTTCATGCGAGAGAGCGGAAAAAACGAAAAAAAAATCATTATGTGAATATTTTATTTGATAATTATGTTTAAATAAATAAAATAAAACGCACTAATACTAAAACACTTTCACTAAAATTTTGTATATGGTCAAAAAGCTCTAATTCCAAACAATTGACTCCAAACAAGTTCATGTAGGTAAAACAAAAATTTAAAAATATTACTAAAAATGTGCCAGAATTATCATGGAATGCCCCATTTACTACATATATATATATATATATAGAGTCATTTGCAGTTGATGTTGTTTATCAATTTTATCTTTGAACGTTTAATTCCTCCTATATTCATGTTTGTAGCTTTACTAACTATTCTAATATAATTGTCTTTCAGATTGTCTTTTATATACGAGTTCCTAAATATTATTTTTCTAAATTAATCATTTATAACATAATTAGGGTAATTAATTTCTTGTAAAATTTATCTTACTATCGTCTGAATTTTATATGTGATAATTTTATGGCTCTGTCTGTTAGTCCAGATGCTGCAACTATTTTACAAGGCAAAGGGTGATTAGAATTGAAAGTAACATATACATATATATATCTTCTCGAGAAAAAGTATTTTTGTGAAATCAGTTTGTTATAAGTATATTATACTCAGTAATGAGAAGTAATTCTAAAAAGCTCATTCTTTCGTCGACTTCTTTTTCGAACGTAAAAGAAATTCTATTGGTTGAACCTTTAAATTTAATCAAACTATATTAAAAATTGGTAAAATCTTATCCGAACAATCATTAAAAACAGAAGTAAAACTGTCATCATCGTAATTAAAATATTTTAGTTTAAATGAAAGTTTACTAATTAGTATATTTTCTGTTAAATCCATTATTATGTCTGCAAGATCCCATAGTGACCCCAGATTCTTGTTTATATATAATATTCTAAAATTAATTGAGTCAAGAATTATATCTAAACCTTTAAAAAATTCTCTCTAAGCTACGGTAGTATCCAATAAAAGATAACAAAAGATAACAGTGTAAATTTGGGGGTATTTTCAAGTTTTTAATTTTATTATTCATCAACCAAATATCTTTTATACGCTTAGATAATGTAGATATAAGAGATAATAAAATGTAATTATAAAAAGCAGACAACTGATAAGCTCCCGTATATTAATTGCCCCAATTATAGCCCTACCAGAACATAGTTTCTGATGAGGTGTTAACCGGGCTATATCCGGACTTAAGTTTCCCGATCAGGGACTAAACGGGAACTAGTAGAATATGTAGTTGCTAATGCGACTTGACTAGGGAACTTGTTGCATTATTATTTTTTGGTAAACAAACAGCATTCGAATTCAATTTCGGAATATCTAAGTGTACCCATTAATGAGAGGATATCATTAGCAACTGGATAAGACCTAGCTGTATTAACTAATCATGGACTGATCAGGAAGTCCAATTAGAATCCGAATTGTTATACTGGCCAGCGTCCGACCAAATCCCAAATTCAACTTTCCACACGGGCTGATGAATTAATAAATAATTCATTTAACAATTAGTATTAACATTTGCGAAGGACGAAGGAAATAATGTAAATTTGTCGAAACTTTATATACGATCATTCCATATTTCGATATTTACAAAACAACGCCGACATTTGCACGTTTCAAAAATATTCTTTTAACCTATTACCGCTAAAATTATATAATATTTTCAATAATTCAGTGGAAATGTTACATATATTAAACTATAATTTCAAATATTGCGGAATGAGAATGATCAATTATGCATTTGTCAATTTGTCGTAGTAATACAGCAGTAAATTTAGAATTAATTTAATCGTGAATTGCAGAAATAAATTTAATGTATTTTAAATAAATATATATGTTAAATTCATAATTAATAAAATGTGACGAATGCGAGTATTTAATAATGAACTGTTTTTTTCGGTCGAAATTAGAAACCTCACCAATTACTTTATATGATAATTTTTTTTTTTTTTTTTTTAAATTATACATATATTCTTATATGTCAGCTAGTGCTTTCAACTCATTACCCGCGCAAATAAGACACTGTATAGAGTCGTGTGTGTAGAGTCCTGCATTATTTATTCATATAAGGTAAATGTTCCAGTAGCCGAACATGTACCAGAACTTGAACAAAAGCTGGATTATTAATATTAATAAGCAAAAATTTAGTTTTACTGAAGATCTAAAAAATAGAACGAA